>JABUQX010066328.1:0-37500 GCA_015478945.1 Trachelipus rathkii
GTTTTTAAGATACATTGACGGACAATGGAACGTGGCAATATATATATTATATACTATATTATAGTATATATATATATATATATATATTATATATATATATTATATATATATTATTTTATTATATTATATATAATATAATATATTTATATATTATATATATAATATTATTATATATATTATATATATATATATATATATGGTCGCTTAGAAGGGCCACAATATATCTCAAAAACTACACAGCTACCGGGAAAAGGAATACATGCTGGAATGCTGGTCAATTTTACCCCGGAAATTAAAAAGAAAAAAAAACTCAAACATACAATACCCCCAATCCAACAAAAAACATTCTGGAATCTCGTAAATTTTGGCTAGGAAAGATGTAAAAAATAAATAAAAAAAAATTATTAGTTAATAAATAATTATAATATGTTTAGAAGGCCTATTTAGAGACCTTTTATTGGTTACTTCGTATATTAATTTTTTTTTCTTGTAAATTTTGTTTTTTTTTAACTAAAGATACCCAAGGTATACCGTACCGATGGCAGGAGTCGGGTCTCTCGGCCTTCCGGGGAGCTACGGGGTAGAACTAATTTCCCCCCTCCGGGGGGGTCTCCGGACCCCCGCTCTTTGGTATTTGGGTGTCGTGGGTGTTTCTCCGCTCCTCCAAGTTAACGGGGGGGGGATTTATTAGTGTGTTAATTAGTCGTGCTCGAGCCCTAAATTGCGTATGAATACCTTTTACAAATAATATTATTATATTAATTATGTCCCAGCACACCCCCCCCCAAAAAAATAGACAAAGTTTTGTATTTTTTAATTTTTTTTTTACATTTTCCTAACCAAAATTATACAAGGATTCCAAAAATGTATTTCATTTCATTGTAGCTTTTGTAGTTCTTTAATCATATTGAATTTTTTTTACAGTTCCTCGGTAAAATTTTGCCGGATTCCAGCAATGTATTCCTTTTCCGATAGCTGTTGTAGTTTTGAGATATGGATTGTGGGTCTTCTAAATCGTAACTATGTATTATCATATATATATATATATATATATTATATATATATATATATATATATATATATATATATATATAATATATATATATATATAAATATATATATATATATATATTATATATATATATTATATATATTATATGTTTTTTTTTGTTTTTTTTTTATTACATTTTCTTATCTGTACTTTTATTGTCCCTTTCTTCTGGATTGGAAACACCAGTCAACTGACGAAGTATCAATCATCTGCTGCAGCTGGCGACTAACGATGAGATATATTTTTCTTCTTCAACTGCCCCTCAGATTGGGAGCTTAAGTACAATCTTATCAAGGATTTGCGGGAATGATTCCCGTTAATTGCAAATGAGATTATTAGTCTCGGGTTTGTACCTCTATATATTAAGTATTAAAAGGGTTTGAATCATAAACAATCCTTATTTAAAATCTATTCAGGCATGGTAACATTACTTTTTCTTAATAACATAGAATAATAACAAATAGAAAGTAAACCAATAATTCCGAACAACCGTCGTCACCTTATCAACGACCGAACTTACATCATCCAAATTGTCAACAACATCAATTCAACCGAAACACAGATTTCAATACGAATATTATAAAAAACATTCAAAAAATATATCCTACACGGCTAACGCCTATAATTTTTAGATTCTCTAATAATAATTAGAATGCAAAAGAATCACTTTAGCAATGGTTACACAATAATAAATGAATATATTTTCTTTTATTGGATAATAAGTACTATTCGTTTATATAAAAATATTATCATTATTCTTTAGTATATATATTTATATTATATTGATTTCGTTATTATTGATTATTTCATCATTCAATACTATTCTATTATATATCATTATTATTTCATTATTATTATTATTATCTATATTACTATAAAGCAATCAGTCTTTTGGTATTAGTTAATTAGTTATGATTAGTTAATAACTGTAATTGGTTTATAATGATATATTTATTACCAAACATTCGAGACTGGTTAGAATTAAAAGACACTACTATGTTACACTTCAGCATGGGGGTGATCCATGTCCGCCGGTGAGCTGTGTTCCTTCTCTCATGAACAATATATTCTGGAATAGGGAAGTTTATAAGACTTTGGAGTACACATAACTGATCACAGTTGTATATATATATATATATATATATTATATATATATATATATATATATTATATATTATTATATATCCTCTCTTATATATATAACTATAATATTTGTCCTCACGCGCAACATGCGGTGGTTCCATCCCAGAGAGGCAGTAATTTCTTTACCTTCTATTATATGTCTTTCTTTAACTTACTATTATAATATATATATAGGTATCTATAATATACGTAACAAAACATATAATAGGCACGGGAAAGTAACTTTAAAGTCTATCTCTAGGAGTTCACATTTATTCAAACTAGCAAACCACTCTCGTCAGCAAGTATAACACTCTCAGCACAGTTCAATCGCCTAAAGTATAATAAAGTCTTTTCCCGTTCCCTCTCGGCTTCCCACCTGAATGTTATTGGTTTCGCAATGGCTTGCGTGGATACGATTTCAATAACATTTCAGTTCCCACGCTCGGAGATTTAGGGAGTTTAGCCTTTATTTGAATAAGAGTTTAAGAAAAGTGGCGTCATAGTTGGAAAGAACAAACCAAAACAGGTTTGCAAGAAGGAGGTATTTTTAATTTGAAAACAAGGTGTGGACCGTGAGAAACTTTCGAATAATGTAAAGAATTTTAGAGGCATTGCTCAGAGGCATCGCCCCAAAACGTAGAAGACGAAAAAATGCAATATGTGACTCATTTTCATAGCTGAACCTGTTCAGGTATTATGAATCACCATAACGGCCCCCCTCTCCGGAATATTTGACTTTAACTAAAGTCTAACATCCATGAGTGAACTATTGTATGATCTCAATGGATGTAGCATATGAAAATTAGCAAAAATAGTAAGGGCTCGGAAAAGAGTCAACGTCTAAACTAACTGGTAAATCGTTGATACAAAACAGAATAAGAACAAAATGAGAACTATACCACTGCAAGCAGGCTTCTGGGGTAGATTGTTCTTGAAGAAATAAAAGCGATTTTCTAAACAAGTTAAAGACAAACTAAACAGCTCGAATATAAGTAAAAGAATAAGAAGCTTTCGTATTCGATGTGTAGCAATGCGAGAATATGGTTTCTGTGTTTTGCCTCCAATATAAGAAAATGTGGATATTGGTGACAAGTCGCGGTTTTAGTGTGTTCTAAGCAATTTGGCACTGATGCAACAATGACAAGATTTTCCTTTCGAAAATACGAAGTTCATTTCGTGTTCTTACAATGTTCTAACTTATTTGGGCTTCGACATCCCGTATTTAAATTTTGATTGGATCTTTTCGAGAAAAAGTTACTAAAAATTTTTACTCAATCTCCGTAGATTGATTGAATGGCTTACGATAAAAATAAATGGAATTTCGGTTAACTTTTTATGCGATTTTTAAAGTTTACCAGATCTTGTAAATCTTTTTGATATGTTTTTAGAAAAAATATAAAGGTCGCCTTGTTACTTGAATAAATCAATTGATCAACTCGGTATCAAAAATGCTAACTGTACACTTAAGCGTTCTTAAAACGAAATTGGTCAATGATTCATTGAAAAAATGGAATTTTATTTGTTAGTTTCAGCCTTAATTACTATTCTATGATTAAGGGTTAGTTTTAAACTAAAAGCTACTGGCCGTTACTTTGGCAATTATTCTAACTAAAATATTGGTTAGTGGAAACTTAATCATAGTTCTACAAATATGGGTTAGTTTTTGAAACTACTAAAGCTATATTACCATTGCTTTGGCAATATTTTCAATCTACTTGTTTTAAAACTACAATCTTATAATTAGTAGGAAGAGTTATCTGTTAAAACAGCTTTAAACCCTTGTTTCCTGTATACTTAGTTTAAGAACTATTTAAGCTTGATGTATTACTTAAAATTTAAGCGTTTGCATAAGCTGAAAGCGTTTCTTAAAGTTAATTAAAATTAATTATGGCACAAAATATTAGGCACTAAGTTTCAATCTTACAGTTATTAGTATTGTTTCTTAAAGTTTATTTAAAAATTAGTTATTACATATACTTAAAAATTAGTTATTGCATAAAAGTGTTAGGGTGCAATCATATTATGGTTTTAAAGATTACTAGCTGTGTCTGTTTTATACAAAGCAAGATAAAAGCTGTTAGTATTTAAAAATAATTCTAACTTTACAGTAAAAAATATGCTAGTTCTAAAAATGTTAGTTTGGCAAAATGATTCGATCTTAAAAATGCTAATTTTAACTTAATAAGAGAAATGTCCTTTGACGCACTAAATATAATTCTAACCTAATAAAAATGTTAGTCGTAATTCTAAATGTAAGTTATAATTCTAACTCTAATAGGAAAAAAATATTAGTTTGTAAAATAATTTTAGTTATGCCATGCAACTAAAACAAATATTAGTTTTGCAAAATTAATCTAGGAAAAATTAAAGTATGTTTGTTAGTTCTAATACAAAAGTTAGCTATCATTCTCTTTACAAAGTTGTTGTTATTGTCTTTTATTATTTTTCTTTAAAAAAAAAAAAAAAAGTTTTTTGTTTTTTAAAAAGATTTCAATAAAAAATCAGGGCCCCCTCTGCCGAGAAATGTGTTTCTCAAGTGAGAATCCTGTAGTTAAAATAATAAAAAACAATCAACAGAGAAAAAAAAAACTTTCTAACCGCTTATTAGGTCGATAAACCTATATCTATGTTATATTTACATAAAAATGTACTTGTATGCGTTATTGGCAACTACGCGTTTCTTTCTTTCTTTTCCGGAGTGTTTTCCCCATTTAACTTCTACATAGTATTGGGAAACTTCCAACGTGTAAACTTCATTTATGGTGGTATGTCTGACAGTAAGCCACCCCTCACATAACCAACACGGCGAGTTCCATGCGAAACAATACAATACAAAGTTCCGTGCGCGGTAATACAGTCATACTCAATTACATAAACCTGAGTGATCAGCAAGTTTATTTGATGGCCGATAATGTAAAGTTCGCTATGTGTTGGGGAAGAAACGCAAACTGGAGCCCAATAAATCTCCACATTTTCGGGGCGTATCCACTCGCTACGTCGAACCAATGGCTTGTAATACTAGGGGTATCCGTCCCCACTTTGGGATACTTTCCTAGCAACGCTCTGGCCCAACTCAAACACACATCTTTGTGGTTTGTTGAAAGAAACGTTTCGATGTTTTATAAAGCATAACTATGGACTAGCTTCGTTACTCATCTAAGCCGAATGGCTAATCTAAAGTACATTATCAATCTTAATCCCAACTAGGTCGCTTACATTTAAAAACAAAGCAAAAATAAAGCAAAACTAAACCGATTTTCTTAATCCAGACTAGGTTGCTTAATCCAAAATAAAAACAAGACAATGTTACACGTTTCTTCCCTCTATACTGAGGTACTTTCTCGTATCTTCGTCCCCAGTAGTATCTGTCTTATTGTTAGGCGCCAATAAGAAGAATATTTTAGAGAAGAATCGTTTGGCAGATGTCTTTCTTAAGCGTAAAAATTAGTCAACTTAACAACTATATTTGCGCAAGATTTCTAGACCAACTAAGTTGCTTAATTTTAAGAAAAACAAAGTATAGTAAAACAAAATACTGTAACTTTGTTATACGTAGTCTAAACTAAGAATCTTTTAAACTCGTTCAGAGTAAAAGAAATCCAATATATAAAGTAGTGCCTTGAGCACAATATCAGCAAAAATAAACAAAATATTCATCGAAGCAGAAAAATTCTCAAAAAGAATTAAATAAATTAAACAAAAAGAAAAAGTGATCAAACATTACTATTATTATATTATACAGTATTATATATATATATTAATATATATATATTATATATAGTATTCATATATATAAGATATATTTTAATATATTATTATATATAATAGTTATATATATTTATATTAATTATTATATATATATATATTATTATATATTATATCTTTTATGTAATATATTATATATATTTTATATATATATTATTATAATATATATATATATTTAATATATTATCTTATATATATTATATTATATAGGGTTTTTGTCAGATTTATTTACTAAGCACATTCGATCTCGACACTTATATTATTATATATATATATATAATATATATATTCTATTTAATATAATTAGATATATATATATTATATATATAATACTTATATATATATTATATAATACAGTATTTCATAGGTGGCTTATCTGTTTCCACTCACAAACCCGTCGTTGGATTCAAACTCTATCGTTAATCCAACAACTTGATGGAAAGACTGACTGATAACTCACTCAATTTCTTCATTACTTTACTGTGGGAAGTATCTGATGTAGAAGTATTTCCCCTTTCATTTCCGATCCTAATTTCTCGATCATGTACCATGATTAGCTTGTCCAAGGAACCTGATTCTTCCTTTACTTAACTGTCGGACGATTACAATCTTCATGGGGAAATTAGACTTGATCGCTTCAGAGGGACTAACCAAACTATATGGGGCCTCTTCTCGTGAAAACAAACTTTTACTTTCGCTTTAAGATGAGCTTTGGAAATCGTTAATCTAAAAGACTTTTTCAGGAAGACAGTCGTTCTCTCACATTTAGAACCTGTGCCTTCTTCCCTTTTTCGTCAACTAGATGTTGGAATGACTAAATACTAGCATGCAACTTAAACCTAAGGGTAAAGGATTTCTCCTCTTTTTGTTCTGACGTTCGAACAAAAATCATTACCTGTTTAGTATCCTTCCTCGTCCAGGTCTGAGCTTTTTTGGTGACTTTTAGTATCTACAACTCATATTCCTCTTTACCATTAGTCATTCAGACAAAGGTAATCCTTCAAAATGCCTACCTTTCACCACTAGAGAGTGTCCAGTTTTTTTGACGGCAAATATCCTTTACAAATCAAAGTCAAAACTACTGTCGCCTGAAACGATGGGAACATTAACCAAAAGCGGGTGATCATGATGAGATTAGCTATTTCAACGCTTGATAGAAGACAAATTTCTTCTTCAAGATACCGAGGCTTCCTTTGGTTCAACTCGACACTACATTCGTACCTTGAAACGTGTTCTCTTCATTTCCAAACCCTGACGACTACTCAAGGAATTGAAGCAAGCCTGTGATTGCACTCTTCAGCTCAAGAAGTATCTCTAGTCGTTTGGGTGTCCACTCCCAGACAAAAAAACAACTTAATCTGACACTGTCATCCGATGGTCTTAAACTTCAATTCGAATAAACGGATGAGGTGCAAGTTATCCTATCCTTTTTTGGCGGGTCTATTATTAGTACCAGAAGCGATTCGTTAGTCTGAAATATGCCACTTTTCAACTAGTTTTAACTTAACTAAAAAATTATCTTATCTGCTAAGACTAACACAAATTAAAAAGAAATAAAAACGATTGATTTCAACAAGAAAACACATTATGTACGCGAAATTAACAATTAAGACAACTGGTTACATTTTCCTTTGGAATCTTTCGGTCAGGAATGAACTTTGTTGCTATTTCTATCCAACTGACAAAAACGTTGTTGTTGATTCCTCTCTCAACGATTGTCCGCTGTCGAGTCTTGTTCACAACACCAATCAAGCAATTTTCAAGTTTGACAATGGAAGCTACTCTCCGTCTATCTACAGAAACACAAAAGTTTATTATTTATTTATTATATATATATTTATCTATATATATATTATATATTTTATTATATATTTAATATATTATATATATATATATATATATCGACATATATTATTATTATAGTATTGCGCATTATTAGCGATATTTACTTTGGTCATTTGTGTTGGGTTTTGTAGGCACTCTTGCTCTCGGTGGCAAGATAAACATGGTTATGCTTTTTGGACTCCTCTTTACTTAGGGCTGTAGTTGGCCGATTTGGCTCCAAAATTAGGTCGGACCCAATTTTTACCCAAAAAAACAATAAGGCGAAAATTTCAACTCGAACCTTTGTTTATATTGATTTTACGTAATATGTGCCGCTGAAATGTGCTGAAATTTTTAAAAGGTTTTTCCTTGGTGAAATCACAAGTGGAAACTTCCGTTCCTGCTTGCCGTTCTCTAAGGATATCTTTTTGAGCGCTGTTATATAGAAACTTAGAATATTACCTTGGTTTTTTTAACTTGACTAATTATACCATCAAGTAATTATTAAATCTGCCCCTTTTTCCCCAACATTATGAGGGGCATTGGTCTTTAAACAATTGAGTGACAACTTATGTCTTTTCAGGTTATGCCACAACAGGAAATATTTATAATGCGTTTCGCATGGCCTATATAGTATTCTATATTATATATATTATTTATTATTATATATTATATAATATATTATATTATTATATATATTTATATATATATATATATTTTTATACTATATTTATAATATATTATTATATATATATATTATATATAATATATTATATATTATATATATCTAATTATTATTTATATATATATATATATACACAAAAAAAATATTATTATTTTATATATATATATGATACAAGATCTGTATATATATATATATATATCTTATATATATTTATTTATATATATATATATATTATATATAGTTTTAAAGTTTATATATTAATTATATTATATATATATATTATTATATGATATATATATTATATATATATTATATATATATATAATAGTATATTATATCATATATTATATTATATGTTTTAAAGTTTATATATTTATATATATATATGATATATATTATATTTATTATATTTTTTTATTATATATTTATATAATATATATTATTATATTTAATTTATATATATTATTATATAATATTTATTATAATTACACTTTTTAAAATTAGATTTAATATCGGCCTATCTCTTTTTTCTTTTTTAATTTGTGAGAAGCCAGGTACAATGCGTCCGAGACGGTCTTCGGTTTTTAACAACAAGGAATTTACATCCGAGAGGGGGCGGAACTTACTTGCCCCCTAGGCTTTTCTAAGGGCTTTTTTTCCTCTCATTAAAAACAATTACTTCAGAAAGAAAATGGTCAAGAAGACGTCGTTCTTGACTCAATAAACAAAATCATTTTGGATCAAATTTGTCTTAGGCGTTCTACACAAAATTAAGAAGATTTTAAACTTCCTGTGGGCACTTTTAATTTTCCAGGTTATGTTTCTTTACGCAGGATCTGTGCGATTAAACGCGCTTGGGAACTAGCTATTTAAATAAAGGAGGCCTTGGGGGAAATGGCGCACTTTGCTCTCTCTCCATCAACTGATGAGCTAGGAAAACTTCAAAATTTTATCTCTACCTTAACATAACTTACAGGGTTGGCGAAGGAAAGCTTCTCTTTCTTCCTTCTGAGTAACTGTTATCTACTCTTTACCAATACCAAGATGGGGTAGGAAAAACTTCAAAATTTTAATTCTACCTTAACATAACTTACTAATTACTTTTTTACAAAATTGGGCAAGAAGATCTTCTGACTCGAAATTCTTGCCTTACTTACTGTTACTTGCTCGTGACAAAAGAAACTATGTACACTGGGGGAGTAAGAAAATCTTCATGATTCGTAATCCAAAAAGTTAAGGATCTCTCGCCTTCAACCTTTTTTCTTACCATATTGTCTGCTTTTCTTAATTGCAATGAAGAAATGAAAAAGAAAAATCATTACTCATTTCTTCTTATTTTAATTTAAACAAGTATTCCTTTATCCTACCAGAATTTCACAAACTTAAACAACTTTTATTGGTTGGGAATGTATTTCTTAATTGGAAAATTACGAAACTTATTGGGGAGAGGGAAGACAAACTTATTTACAAAATTCGAAGAACACATATAATCACTATATATATATATATTATATATATTTATTATATTATTAATATTTACATATATATTATATTTTAATATATATTATTATTATATTATGTCTATATATATTATATATATATTTTATATTTTATATATTTATAATATAATATATATACTTTATATATATATATTATTATTATTATATATTTTATATTAATTATTTATATTATATATATATAATATTATATATATTATATTATATATATATTATATATATATATATTATAGTATATTATATATATATATATTATATAAAATTGTGTTTCTTTTATCTTTTCCCTATACCTTCCCAAACTCAACCTATCGCACTTCTGCCACTATGTCTCCCTCGACTAATTTATTGCCTTTAAAAATTATTCTTTTTACGACATGAGGAATAAAAGTGTTAGAGTTCTTCTTTAAGGAGGACACAATTTGTCCAAAATTCCCTTGGAGTGTGATTTGGCTTTTGTTTACTGGAGGCTGGCTAGAAGTCTTCATAATTTTCTTCTTACAAGGGCACTTCTTTCTCAAATCTCCCAGGACGTAAAGTGGAATTTTCACCACCCTGCTCCCATAGCAGATCATTTACAAGGCATGTAAGTTCAGACTTATAAGCTCACTAGCCAAAATATTCGTTCCAATTAAGACGTCCCAGCTGGTTGATTCTGCCTCGTTATATAGTAGGAACTGGTGCGCTGAATTAGTTCAGATAATTGAACTATACTCAACCTCCCTTATAGGTTGAGATTGCTTTCAAGACTGCTCTATTTAAATTTCGATCCATTCCATTTCGGAAGAACGATTTTAAAACTATGGTAGTGACGGAAACTTGTTCTATTAACTTCATTCTTGACTCTTTTTTCATTGTTTTTTCAACTTTAAGCAATTCCATTGTTTTCATGTGGAACACTTGGGAAGAATCCCTTATTTCCTTGAAAGATTTAAAGACTTACTAAGTTTTAGCGAGAGGTTTTGGGAGCTATTCCAGCAATTGAAAGGCTTGATGGTGTCCTAATTTAATTTAACATCAACTATAACGTAAGGTGCTTCCTTCAAGACGGCCACGTCTAGCATATCCCCTTCACTCACTGCGGTTTGTAATTCATACAAGAACTATCTGTCTTTATTCCTCCTAGATCATATCTCCCAGGCCCACATCGTTGTCCACTCTTTTCGGATACACAATCTACATATAAGACCAATATGCGACCCACGATTAACCCTTCTCCACCACTAATCATCTCCTGTGCTATTACAATTACAGCGGGAGAGCTCAGATATTCTAATTTCGGCTATCTACCTATCTGCCTTTTCATCTGGGAATAGTGAGTTCATGTCGTAACGTGATCAACGATCCTTCATTATGCGTTCTACAAAGGACTAATCGGTCTGACTAGCTCTCTGGCCTTTTCAGCAACTCCACAACCCTAAGTCTTTAATGTCTTTCTCAGATACATTTGCACGAAGGCTAACACAACAACACAAACCGCTATATCTGCGGGCGTCTTGAATTTGATATAGAAAATCATATATAGGGCTTCTATAACGATACCTCATTCTTCACATTGAAATTTCAAACCTGAGAGGAAATGTTTTGTCCATTTTTTCAAGGGCAACACCCAACCGGATATACACTGAAGCCCAAGGGTTAAGCAATTCATGTATGGCTAGTTACAATTAGTCCACCTATATAATAGCGACTCGGAGGAGCTTGCTACCTTCTATCTTCGCACGCTTGACAAAAGGGAAACAAACACACCACCAACAAACAAAAACCCCAACAACCAACCAACCACACGTGGACACACATTGGCCACCGGCGAGGGTGCAGCTTCCCTGACAAAGGAATTGCACCTGCGACAAATGCCTTCTATTAACCTTTCAAACCCACTGCACTTTCCTTCCTCACTCTCCCCACCTCCAAAATTCGCCTTCCTATATTTCACTCAACTTATTCTCCTACTTCAATGCTAAACTTATAACAAAAGTAGCAGAATCCTCTAACACACATATAAGGCCATATCAACTACCCTATCTCACCATAATAAACCATATAATAAGACATAACCTATAAATATAATAACAAATAATACAGCTACAATATACTAATATCATAAACATATAACATATATACACAATACTCATAAAACTATACATACATATAACCCTAACACACCAACCTATAAAAAATCCCCTAAAATACACTACTATCAACTATATACCTAACTCACCAAATACTAACTACAAAACACCTAACAATACAACTAATACTCCTCATATACTTAATTTGTTGAGACACCATAAATGTCTATATATTTACCCTATAATATAACACCACAATCTCTACTCATCAATATATATACATATATCTCCCTAACTACACTAAAACACCCTACACATATACCTACTCAACAACACCCACCACTATATCCTCGTATATAACACACCACTCCATAAACCTATCATAAATATATATACTACACTAAAAACACTACCTACAAATAACATACTCCCTACTACTAATCTTTGTGAGTGTAACACACCATAATACTAACACCAATACCTACAACCACCACACACCACCACTCAACCACATCAACCAACTACACAACCACACACATAATACACAAAACATAACCACCTACACCTACCACAACCCACATATATTTTATTTATATATTATATATTATATATACATATATTTATTATATATTATTATTATATATATATATATATATAATATATATATATTATTATATATATATATTATTATTATTTTATTATATATATATTTAATATATATTATACATATTATATTGAAGATTGGTTAAATTAATGAAATGGTTTAATTCTGTAAAGTGAAACAAAATAATAAAAGCTGGACCTATTATTGACTCTTCCAAATTAGATAAACAGAAACATAAACGGGTGAAATTATGTTGTGTAATTATTTTCAGTCTATTACATATGGAATATAGCGTATGGCTACATTCCAATTCCTTAGTAATATATTACGGACTTTAATGACTAAATTAACAGGGTTAAACGTTAGTAAGCTCATGTGTCTTTACCAAAAACAAATTTTATCCCTGTAAAAATCATTCTTATTTAAAAAATTTAGTGTCTAGATTTCTCATTATTTAATGTCAAATAAAATTAAAGAAATACAAGAAAACAGACATTTATCATTATTTTAAACGAAATGCAATTTACTGTGCACGGGAAAAATTCTTCTTTATTTAAACCTTTATAAAAAATACAATGTATATTTTCCCTATCTAAATTCTTTCGTTATGCATCACCCTCAAGAACTAAAACGTTTCTATGAAAACGAATTAGAATTTAAAAATGCTGCTCCTCATGTTAATGTACAAAGAGCACCCCCACTCTCGCACACAAGATAATGAACTATCTTTCCTCTCCCTGCCGATAATAAATATAGCGAACAAAACTATACATGAGTGGTCATGTCCTACTGATAACGCTAGGAAACTTGTCAACTATAATCTACTCCCAATTGACAACACGCACCAAGTATATATATAAGCTGCACTCAACGTACCCATGACGTTCACTAAAGAACCTACCTTAACCCAAACCTCATAATACAACACAACAACTACTCTAATACCTCACCATACATAAAAACACAATACCACACACATTATAACTAACCTCTCACATATCACTTCAACAACACAACACCTAAATCATACCTAATCCTCTACCTAAAACAACCCAGATACATAGCAAAACCAAAGTACTTTGCATACTTTACATACTATATAATACCTAAAATACAACTTAACAATAAATTAGACAATCAATATCCATAGATATATTCACATAACAGCGACACCCAAACACATATAAATAACACCATATACTAATACAATAACCCAACTACCACTACCCTACCATAATAATCACCAACACCCAAAACAATATACACAAACCAATACTACAACACAATACTCATACACAACCTAATAAACACCCAAAACACATCCATACTAAAATATAATATCCCTACCAACAAATAAAAATAAACCATCATATATATTCATATTTCACAAACACAACAGTAATAATAAAATGCACCATATAATATACTACATAAATCATCAAAACCAAACACACCAAACCACCTAAATACTAATACTCACTATATATAAACACCCATACCATATAAAACCCAATAACAACACAAATCAACTCATAATAATATACTCAACCAACTCTAATCACAACATATACACCCAATAAATATACCTACTCTACTATTAATACGCATCCATAAACCTCTAAAATATTCTATACCACCTAACCAACACATTAAAGCCGATACTAATTAAATTAAACTAACAATACCAAAACACGTACTACAAACCATACACTACATATCAATCCTCAACTATTCTATAATATAATATATAATTATATATATATATATATTATATATTTTATATATATATATATTATATATAGTATTATATATATAGGCAGGAATTGTATATTATATATACAAAACTATCTAAAAATAAAATAGCCATATAGAAAAACGTTAATATTATGCTGGAGGCATTCTGACTATCTCTTTTGGATGGGATGCCTTTAGTGTACTTGTAATTACGCTCAAATTATATATATATATTTATAATATTATTATTATATACTATTTATATTATATTATTTATATATATAATATATATATAATATATATTTATATATAATTTATATAATATATCTATTATAATAATATAGTATTATATAATTATTATATTTATATATATTATATATTTTATATTATATATATATTATATATACTATATATACTGTCTTATCGTATATAAAAATATATTATATAAAAACCCCACAACATAATACTATAATACGATGTTATAATCACATGACACATACACGTACGCATATCTAGAAAATTCTAGGCATATCATTAACAATCCCTAATTAATAAAATAATAAATATACTTTTTCCATCAATTTAATCTAATAAAATAATATAACAATCACTATCCTACTAATAATTATATATAATACACTTATACATGTCTTTAACTACCTACCATATTTATATTAATATCCGTAATCTTATATAAATCATACTCTAAATGCGGATAAGTATATAAATATCATTAACTTCAATTTGATTCGTAGATTAGAAAAATGAGGGAAGGGTTATAATCAATTGACTATTGACACGGTTACATACAACAATCCTCTACTCTCGCTTCTCCCGCGTCAGCCTCATGTGGCTGTGTCCATCCACGGCTTTAAATTCAGCTAAAAACTACACTTTAGCTCAGTGATATCAGTTCAGTTTCGATCTGTAAACCACAAATAGCTACCACTAACATTACACACGCCCCCACTCCATAATACTGTCGCTCAACCCCAGATAGTTATCGTTTACTGAGCCAGTCCATAATAGATATAGGCAAGAGGCTGAGGAGGCTTCACACATTGAACAATCACTCTTCTTCTATATATACTAGATCTCGTATTATACCCACAAACCCGGACAAATATGTACTACCACCAAAAAGAATAGCACACTATATGATAACACTAATTATATACTATTCATACCTCCTATACAACCTAATTCCAAAAAATAAATAACCCTAATAATATAAAACCCCCAATACACTACCACACTACTAAACTAACTTAAATACTACTACTCCAACTAACAAAATATATATCACTACAAATACTATCTAAACCATAAACCCCCAAAACACTAACCCAAAAACCCCATATAAACCAACAAAAAAAACATAACAAAAAAAACACCAAAAAACACAAAACATACCTACAACCCCACATAATCTAACAATATAACACAACCCCCACCCATACCTAAAAAAACCAAAACTCTACATAAAACCTATCACCTACCTAATGCCCTATCAACAAAAAACACACAAATAACAACCTATAGAAAGATTTAAACCTAAAAAACTATAAAACCAATCTAATACAATACATAACTCAACACACACCATAAAACACACATAACCTCCCCACCCACTACCAAATCAAGTAACCTACAATAATACCGAAAACACATACACATATACTAAAATCCCACCATCACTACACATCCAATAATACAAATACAACCACCATCACCTACCACCCACTACCCACCACCCACCACATTTACTTACAAAACTAACCCCTCCTTAAACATACAAACTAAACATAATATAATAATAAACAAATACCTCTCAAACTATCACCCCACAAAATACTACTAACCTACACCTCCTACTCTATCCACTAATACTCACCGTCTCACCCTCCCACTCTAAAAAACCCCAAACAACCCACCCCACAAATCCCAACCCCCCAAAAACCCAACCATCCAAACCAACCAAACGCGCCAACCAAATACACCACAACACACCAAAATGAACCACATTACATAAATCCTAACCCCACAAAACCTTACTAATACCTAAAACTACACAAACACATACATAAACGTATAACAACAAACCACACTCCTCATCTATCAACACTACCCCCACACCCTAGTAAAAACTTCTCCCAACATATACACATATAAATACCTGATATAATATTAGTATATGTATAAATATAATATACTACATTCACAACTTCTAACTCCATTACTAATAACTATATACTCTACTACACACTACTCTAATATAATTCCCATCTCATACCACCACCAACCCTATAATAACCAACCCCACCCCACCACATCACATTACTAACATATAACAACCTATACAAACAACACCCAATATTACCTTACATAACAACCTTCCCTTATTTATACTCCGAAGACGACTTTTATTCAAGAAAAGAGAGACGATTATGACATAAACGTAGCAAACCCATACCTCACAACGGCTAATATTATTCACCATATCTTTCTCATCTCTACATTTTTGACCAACAACCAAAAAACACAGCCGAACCTCATTTTTTATCTACGTCCGTCACGTTCCCAGATTCCTGCATGCAAAAATGTGGTTACACACACTTTCATAACAATTCTTAACGAAGTGGGAGGAAACGCAGGTTTCTATTATCACAACTACATAAAATTACAATAAATCAAAATTATCATAACTTTAAATATAACCCATTACACTAATATATGACGACTCAATAAGGGTAAATGAACCTCATCAACCGATGGTACATTTAACTTTATAAAAATTAGATAATAGATGAATATGCATGGCGTTATAAAGTGATCATGTCAGAATAGTTAATTTAAAATCATTGAAGCCCCTTATTTAAAAGTAGTGTCTTCCTTCGAAAAATATTATTAGTCTTTTTCTTACTAATTTTAATTAATAATTATTCCGGTCCTTTTCCATGTAAGGACTTTTTCTTGTGTGGCTGGAGGTTTTTCTGTGTCGGTAATTAGGAACGCGTTGATTGAGAAAATGGAGATAGAATCGAACAGCGAGTTTTCTTTCTTGTTGTTACTTGGGCCTATTGACTTTCTTTTTCTGTTATTCTTTTACATCAGTGATTGCTGAATTGCAAAGACTTATTTATACTTACTGAATAATTATTTTTATTACTTATTTTTTAGAGAGTGGAAAACTTTCTTCTATTAAGCATCCCTCTAAGATAATTTTTTGTATCGCATTGCGAAGATTCTTGTTCGGCTTATCCTTCTTCATTGCGAAGGTTTAGCCAGATTCTTTGTTCTGACACGTACAGACAGATTCTTCTTTGTTCCCGGCTTTTACCCTTTCACTGTCCAAAGGGTCGACCAAATTGTCTGTAATTTGGCTAGTTATTTTATTGCATTTTTTATTGATACTCTTATTGTCCTCTTCTGATTTAACAGAACCAACCAATCAACCGGAAACGAAAAAGTATCACTCTTCTGCTGCAACTGCTGACTAACAATAAGCTCAATTCTTCCTCTTCAATTGTCCCTCAGATGGGGAGCTTAAGTACAATCTTAGCAGGGATTTGCGGAAATTGTTCCCGTTAATTGCAAATGAGATTATTAGTCTCGGGTTTGTACCTCTATATATATATTAAGTAAATTAAAAGGGTTTATTTGAATCATAAACAATCCTTATTAAACATCTATTCAGCATGATAACAGTACATTTTCTTAATCACATAGAATAATAACAAATAAAAAAGTAAGCCAATAATGTTCCGAACAATCTGCTAGAAAACCTTTCCACGAACCATCATCCCATTCTATATCGTCCTCAACTCAATACCCAGACATAGTACTTACGACACCAATGTAAACATAACGAAGAACCTATCATGACACATAGAACCATGTCCTAATTAATAAATACAAAAATCCCTTTATGCTGGGAAAATCCAGATAAAACATTACCAAAAATATTTAACTTTGCAGCCAATATTAACCTGAACCACATCCATTAATATCATCGATATGGTTAATACACACATACTATTCTTATCACCTTCTATCTTAATCAAATATAATCATCTAAATTATTATTAATAATTATTATATTTTATTATCTTTAAAATCACTTATATACATCCCTCCCTCAATATAATGTAATTTATTTCAATCTAATTATTAATTAATATATAATTATTATTATTACTTATATAAATATATCTAATTCTTTCTCCCCTTTCTTAATCTCTCTTATAATAATAATTCTTCCTTAACCCATACCTCAGTTATATATATATATTATCTATTATATAATATTCTCCTCTCACACAAACCAATTAAAGCTGACATTTATATTCACATATATAAACTATATATAAAATTTATCAATTTATTATATTATTAACATTATTATATTTCTTCCAATTCTTATTAATTATTATTTTACAAAACCTAATATTAAATCTCCTCTCTCATTCATATCTATCTTCTTATTTTATTCTTACTATACATAAAATCGTCTTTTGGCAAAAAAATGATTAGTCATAATTAAGTTACACTTGATTAGTTACTAACTGTAATTGGTTATACATATGATTAAAATTTAATAATTACAACTTCGCCGACAAAATAGAGTCTAGTAACAAGACTAACACTATCAGGTTAACTTAGCATAAGCGCGTTTAAATATCCATCAATGTAAACGGAGCTGCCTGTACCTCTCTATGCAACCTACTCTCTCCTCCCGTAACCCCGAAATAAAAGGTAACTTTATAGACTTTAGCAGTACACACAATAAACTATAATCACCCCGTTCTGATAATAAACAAAAATCATACAATATCCAATACACTAATATTAATACATATTATATATATATATACATATTATATAATATTATATATAGCTATATATATATATATATTAATTTATATAATATATATTTATATATACTATATATACAAATTATAATACATATTAATTAAAACATCTATTAACGTCCTACGAGAATACCCGACAATCCCCTAACTTCAGATGATATATTATGGCCTCAATATTTCTTCATTCATAAATATTAACTACCAATAATCTTGTGCTTCTGTAACTGTTCTTCCTAAAAGCGATTTTCACGCTTTTTTTGACTCATATTGCAACTATCTCAGAGACTGTTTATCTTTCTACATTCCCCTAGGTAGAAGGATATTCATATTTAGGGATTCTTCCAATGTAACAACCCTGGAAATAGGTTGAGGGTCCTCTGACTCCTCGAATTCTGGTGGAAGAAGGGAGGCGCTGACTTCAGATATAACTCACGAATTGGCGCAAACCAGCCACTTAATTAAAGTTGTACAAACTGGAGTTATAATATTGGTGACGCCGAAGGAAAGCACTCGAGCCCTTTGATACCCATAATTTTTCCAGTGACTGCATTAAACAAGCTCGGACACGAGAAAATTACACACTGACTGCTTCTAGCCTCAACAAGTAAGATTTTTAAAGCTTCGATAATTTTAGTGTGGCTGTTTCTTCTGGTTTCCATTGTAAAAAAGAGGGAACCTTTTACCTTGCTAGAAATTCCTTCTGAGCAACTCCGCTCTTTATTCATACTACTTTACACATATTGCTGCGGCAAATTGCTCTATCTCCACGCCTTTCTCATATAGACCTGAGAGAAATATATCCACTCCCACAAGAGACTACTAGAATAATCTATATAATTTCGAACAGAAGAAAAAAAGATGTTTAGGACCGCTCTGATAAATAACAAACTTTTATAGGATAAGGACCTTTCTTAGCGTTCTTCGCGATTTTAAATTTAGATCTAATTAAAGGTATAATCAGATTTGTCTTCAAGTTTTTATTTTGACGCTCTTCAATAACTCTATTACCAAAGATCCTATTAGTAAAAAAAAAAAGCATCTCATTCTCTTCATCAAACCAACTGGAAGAAACATTAGAATGCTTAGCTAAGTCTATATACCATTTGTACAATCCTTCGTCCTCAATCTGCATCAGAGCTGCCATCTCGTGGTCTCCAGTCCCTGTTTTCCTATGCATTATCAAACCGCTCAACTACTTCAAAAATACATTACTATTTATATTTGGTAATCAATCCAAAACCCATATTCTAGCCAAATCCAGAACCAAAATATATGTTCAGAATAATCAAATTAAATTGCTTACACCCCGCTCGATGATTATAGCAGCTTGATGTCAAAGGCCACACGCCACGAGGTTACAACCCATACATACTCCACTCCTGCCTTCTTCCCTGAATCTTCTCGTGCCATCACAACCACTGTTCAAAATTACACACGCACATAAAGCGCGAGACCCTCATAGATGCATAACTCTCAGTGATCTCATATATCAACACAGCTTGATCTTCTATCTATATTGGCAAACAACGATTACTGACCACGTCGCACATGATAGCGCACGATATACCGAGCTCTTCACACATGCCCTCAATCGCCCGTTCGTAATATCTCTCTCTCCTGTCTAAACTACATGCCAGTATTACTCGCTAATGATGACCACAATATCAATTTCCTCAACTTAAACCCGAATAGATTAAATTGATATGATATACAGCATTCATTATATATGCAACCCACCCATCTCTCCCTCCCCTTCACGCGCGCGACTTTCACTGAGATACTTTACATCGTACGCCAGCCACCACACACAATCAGCACACTTCTTCCTTACTCACGGTAATGGCCTTCTCTAATTCCTCTTATTAACCCACCCTCCTAATTTTCACTAGAAACCTATGCCACTCACTATAAATCACTTCTACAATCTGGTTCCAGGATATCTCCCATTTTTACATGTTTTTTCCTATAGATAGATAGCCTACAACTAAACTAGAAATAACAAAATACATCCACTTCAAATCTCTCAATACGTAATACCTCACCTTAACACAATCTGACATAAATCTCACAATTCAATGACATCGCGCCAAAGATACGACGCTCACCCCTTTGTTTATGCAAAATTTTCGTCGACTCCTTCAGAGGAACTTACCAAATTAACACAGATTGCAAACAAACCATGGCTCTTCACCCCTAATCTCTATGCAAGTTGATATCTCATAGACTTCTAAATCCCCTGGTCTTCACCTCTTCATCTCGTTATCCAAACAACTGGCTCAGGCTGAAGGATCCATAGATAGGTCGCTCTCACTCCGAACAATATAAACAAATCCCATACACACCCAACCCCCCACCTCTAACCCACACCCAGCTCCACGTTATCCTCTTACCCTTCTATATATTCACACAAGATATATGATATATAAAATTTCATCAAAACACCCCCTCGCGTCCACCTCCACAAAAATCAACAGATACAACAACTACGCTCTTACTAGAGAATATCCCTACTCACGCACTCACCCTCACTACCTCAACAGAGAGCATAAGACACAGGCCTGCCATTAGCCCTTATTGGCTCTTTTTGAAGTATAAATGTTTTAATCGCCTCTTTTGGTATTCCTCTGCTCGCTCTCGCGATACCATATATCTATTCCTTCTACTGTCAATACTATGAATGTATTACCTGAGAAACCGACAAATATCATATACGACTATTCTCCGAGATATACCCACACAACCAAAGCACCACACACCCAAAAATTCATGCACATACACAGAATATATTCAACCAATAACACTCAACCCCAAACCCCCCATCGCATACCCACTATGCAAAACTATTTTCTATTCCACATTAAACGTACCAATCCTACTTTAAATGCCAATCACTCTCTAATAACGAAACCCTTATTACACCTACGGTCAATTATCTCATTCCCACATGCGACATCTAGTACCTATATCTCTCACGAAACGTCTGCACTCTTCCGCCCATCCAATTGCAAACACTGAGATCTCCATATAGTCTTTCTCGTTTTCTTTAGAAAGAACAAAGCAAACCCAACGCGAAATAATAAAAATATATTGATTGCTCCTGAGTAGAAATTGATGCATGCATCTTAAAGTTTATCATTACTATACGGAAATATGGCAAAGCTTCCTGTCAACTGGTCAACAATCTAGTCTCTCCTCTCTCATTGGTAACAACTCCGATACAGCCTACTAACAAGCCCCAACTTTCTCAAAGCAAACTAACCATGACACTATGCTAGACCAGCACGGACACCATCTCCCCACTTCTCTACTCCGAATGTCCACCTCACATTAACCCATGCTCAAATACTTCTCTGCGCATTTACAAAACAAAAGCTCCAAACTCACTCTCAGATATATACTATATAAACCGATAATAGACTCATCTCTATGATCAGTTTGCGCCAACTGCAATAAATATTTCTATCCCACTCGTCACAACACCACATCCTTAAACATCACACACCAAAATAACCTATAACCGAAAAAGCAAGAATCATATATATACTCATAAACCATCCTATCGGCCCATCCTCGTCATCACACATTCGTTTGCTTCACCCATAGCCCATTCTTACACAAAACCATGAAGCACTACTATCATATAAACTATTAAAACTCACACACGGAGAAACTCCAATACTACACACACTCACCCTCCACTTCCCCAAATAATTGACATTTCTATTAACTATATACTAATCCTACACACTGAATGCACCGCCAAGAGACGAAACAACAGTGTCCAACACCAGCACACACAATCACTCGCAAGATAGACCCCCAACCTAACCACACACACCGCAACATAATAACAACTAAGGCAGATAGAACTACTACCTGCAGACACCCAAGATCATGGGAAGACCCCTTCGAGAGCGCCAACAACACAGCGTCGGCCACAATTACACTCCGACAGAACACCGGAACAGAAGTCAAAGAGTCTACACGAACATACGACATATCGATAATTTCTATTCTACCTCACTTCTCTCTGCTCTAACTTGGGAAGCATTGGATTCAAATTACATTTCACAAGAACACAAAAAGGTAATGGTATAAAATGTCGGAGCCAAATGACATTGACAAGAATCCCTACTCAAATAATTTCTCCCATAAAATACTTTATGCGTACAACAGAGCTGATAATCAGACATTCGACTCTTCGCCTGCCATCTTGCCCACCATCTATTTATTGCGTATATTAAGATAACTTAATTACTATCTCTCACATCACCACAACCTCCATAATACTACACTCACATCTACAAAATAGGACATTCTAATAAATAATTCCTAATATAGATGGAACTCCGTTAGTAATATGTCACCCATTAATTCTCTAAAACAAACCCCTACTATATTTTCAACGTTAGCAAAATGCCAGGAACATGAGACCACACGCCGCAGAGCATCACCAAGCCCCAGGAAAACATATCATCTACTGCTACCCATAACTTCGCTCATAAACCCACTAACTACATACTCTGATCCCCTACTCCTACGCTGGAATTTAACATAACTCCTACCAATCCCTCGCTCCTTATAAATATATTACTCATTTCGACAGCAGACTTGAGCACCACACAACAACGACTACAATAAGTGACAACACATTCACTGCTCGTCAGAACTAAAACGATCTATATCTCCACACCCATGCACAGGTATATTTAATTTCTTTAATGCTCGCAGATCTTTATTCTAATCTAGTAACATGACATCACTCGCACGAGAATCATTTGCCAATCCTTCTATTATCTTTGTCAATGCGAATCCTAGACCAAGCGCACCCACAAGCTCTCCCAACAACACACACAGTTTAGCGCTCCTCTCGCATGCCTGCAATATAACTTCCTCCCTGAGCGCCATCTCTAGCCACCAGCGAAGTAAGTTACATCTATTATTATTATATTCACGCACCAAACTATAAATGATGAACCACCATTTAACTATCTCCAAAGATGATACCTCTATTCAAGAACAACCACTCATAAACGTCATCACTCATCTATCATATTACTTATATATGACCATAGTGCCTCTCTTATATCCATTTCGTGATACCCCTACATAATTCAGTACTAGTACACATATAAAATTAATATATATTATAATTCACTTTCATCAATATATATTCATTTATAAAAAATATAACGTCCTCAGCGACTCATTACACACAAAGTCAAAAGTACATGTTATAATTATCTAATCTAATTTGCATATTCAGAATGCATTTTTATATATCATTTAAACTCTCTCAGTCTTTCGACTTCTCTCGATCTAATCAGGATATTGCAGGACTCAGTTATATTCTAACACTCTTATTGACGAATAATTACTACCATAATGATATCATCAACACCCACACACACAACACAAAATATGCGCCTCACTATATATATACTGCTATTTTAGCTCAACCATTTTAACCGCTCTCGAGAATATAGATAACAGTTTACTCCAGATAATTCGTAACTCCTCACATTAAAAGTACATATATTCGCCTATCCTCATCATATGACACTATTCCGACTCATCAACTTTTACGCATCCCTCAATAACTAAACATATCTCACTAGGCTAACCTCATTCTCTATATATTAGACAATCGGCCAAGAGAATTCTAGGCATATCGCTACAGAAACATATCGCACAAGAGCAGCAACCTCAGGATCATATATTATCTATCTGATAAATACCACGGAAAAATACTCATTAGATATCAGCATCGAATTATATATTAAACACCTATTAATCACAGATATTATATCAACCTAATAGATACCCACAAAATATACCTATCGATAACTCTCATAAACGCTCAGACTGGACGCTTTCCCTCTTAGATAAATATCAAGGACAACATACCATCATGATTTTACTCAAAATAATCAGATATATCATAAGAAAAACTTAATAGCAACAAAATTGTGAAAATCCGAAACCCAGTCAAAATCTATAGATAAAAAAGATAAAAATACTATAATTATATGATTCGCTACTATTTATTTTTTGGATACTCGAGTAGCAAAGTCATTTGCTATATTATATGACTATATATATGCAAGTAAAACTGACACTAGTTATAGCAGCACAAATCTATAGCCACTAACACATCCATAACCACTCGTAACGGATAAATATAAGATGATTAGCTCCTACATACTATGCCTAATCCCATCAATATGCTATAGCTCTCCTATAATGAAATTCAATAGAAAGTCGTTCTCGCATATTTCGCAACATATCCTGTTACTTTTCGCTGAATCCACATTCTCAGACGAAATCTACTCTAATATATCGCACACTTCATACCAACGATCACACATATACTAAATGTAATTAAATTAACTCTATCTAAACACATACTCTAACGCAATTTTACACGCAACACCGTTACTATTAATTCATTACATCTCACCAAAATACTCTAGTCCCCATCACTACAACCCCCCACAATATACAACCACTTTCCATATCCGTCGAAGGCAACACAAACAAAACCCACCAAAAAAAAAAGAGCATGTACAACAAGTCAACTCCACAACTATTCACAGTACATATAACTATAGATTGCACTATATCCACTACCAGGCCCTTATGCTCCTAGCGCACAAATACAAAACTCTTTATCCCCTGTCACAAAACCGACTAATTTTCACACAACAAATACTAAAGACGAGACCCTTTCTTTTCCCATCGGAAATCGTCTCCAAGTTCGTGCCTCACCAGCAATATATTAAGGAAGTTATTATTAAAACAACTCTAAAAAATAGATCATCTAACAATCTATATATTGTTTTTCATTCTTTTATAATCTTCTTATCATACAATTGCATGCCGAGCGCCAGCCCATGCACAAGCATAACTTGAGTGCAAAGCATTTAACCAAATAAGCGGCACAACTGTCCTCATGGAGGGTCTGGGAGATTGCGGGAGGTCAAGGTCGCCAAGAAACAAAAAAGGAAAGGCATCACCGGCTAGCCCAAATGATCTGTAATATTATTTTTCCATTTCAATTCGGCTCATAAAATTCAGATCGTTTATTTAATTTCATAACACTCATTAGCCCTAGTGACTTATTATTCGTGCCATATTCTAGCATTTCCTATAATAATTAATCTCTCTAAATATTCTATTGGTCCCAGAGGACATAGTGATCCGATTAGATACTTGACTTCGAATTTGCCACCTTATTATTGGATTTCGTATTATTTCCTTTAATACCATAAATATCCTAACTCAACCACTACTGGTTTATTAAATCCTTTATATAGCTATGTGTTAGTTTGTGTTAATATTTTCTATATATACGCTCTATCAGTTTGGATGTTTGAGACATAAGCAGCCGCAGGGCATTAGCGTCTATGCAAATTTATTGTTACTTTGTTAAACAACAATATAACTATAATGTTTCTTACTTCCTCGGACTTACTTAAATATACCTTCACAAAATAGTCCTACTATTTATCATTAATCGCACGGTCGCCTCGAATATAATAAAGATCTCTCCTGACGCTCGCAACTAACGCCTTCATTAAATACTCATGGGTATTTACTTTTCATGTTCAGATCTTTATTTTTGTAATGATACCTCAGCGAGATTCGATCTTGCATCCTTTATTTTGTACATTTGCAAGCCGCCATCGGGCTGCACTCATCAGCATTTTCTAATAAGTTTTAGTCAACTTAAATTTTACGTAAGAATTAAACAATACAACCAAAAGGAGATTTCGTCTTACGATAGGAACTTTTGCGTCTTTTCTGTAACTCATTCGACACTTTCCAAACAGGTAGAAAGTGTTCTCTGTCGGATCATACAACCTTTGGGCTCTTTCTCTTTTCATTAACAGAACCAGGCAAAAGAGACGAATCGCCAAGCAACGACATCTTTTCATATTTGGCGTACTCTTCAGCCTTATATATTAAAAGGTTTCATTTATAACATCGTTAGCTGATGTTTTTATCACGTTCCTATCAATCTACTTCATCGATCAGTTGTCTTCCTGCTATTGCACCGATCACAAGTACTGACGAGAATTACACAACTTACAGGTTTGACATCATTGCTTTTCCATTCTATGACATCTTCAAATTTGGTGAAACTATACTCCTCTCCTCGTCCGGTTTTCTTTCAGCAAAATCGTGAACAAGTTTTTCAGACTCACATAGTATGTTTTATTAGGTGTTCAAAGCTTACTCTTCGATTAGTGAAGGCGCTCTCTTTGACCCAATACTGGATAAGAAAATTCGTGTATGGACCTCATTTTGTTATCATGTCAAAGTTCCAAGATTCCTCGTCCATTACCAAGGCACTATTTCCCATTAGAATTTCCTTCCACACCTATGATCTGTACCATATGAATTATCGGACCCTTCACCCAACATGCATGTCAGATCTTCAGCAATAATTATCGTATTTCTCACTTGTATGGATCGAGAATACAGATGGATGGAGTATGCGCTTGATCGAATCAAGAAGACATTAGAGCTCCTTACACTGGTTTACCTTTCTTGTGTTAACGCTTCATCGATGTTTCAGTTACAAGTACCCAACGGGAAGGGCTGATTGTTCTCCATTGACGCTTAAACGCCTGCATATATTGCCTCCTGTGAGAAAACTTCAGATGTTTCACAACAATGATGCCCCCTTGTCATCTTACGTATTTTGCCACAAGGTTCTCTTAACATCATCTGAAGTTCCGACAAATCAAGTGCCCAACAGAGGAAGAAACTCCTTTACGTAGAAATCCAAGGCGTCAAGTGATTTCAAGCAACCTATTGTGCGATATATTTAATATAAATAAATATATGTATAACATTTTGTAATTTGTATTCGATTATTTGTAATATATATGATTATATACTCAGACATTATCAGATATTCTTATATTTTGGAACGAAAACTTTCTCAACATATGGATAACTTTTTTGAATTTAATGCCCATTCTTCAATGAATATATTTGTATGTAATAAATCCTCTTTAAAAGGACTAATAAATTAGTAATATCTATATATTTCGACTCTTCACCTTTCCTATTAATAATTACTTTAGATGTATTTTTGTATTTTCATTCTTCAAATGATTGTATGTATGCTTATATCTACGGTAATAATGATATGCCTTATATTTTAATTCTACACTTTTATGTATATATTTCTATTCTTTTCTTATTATTATTTTTACTCATTGAATGATTTAATATGTTTGTGCGCATTTTCGAATCCACCCAAATATGCTACATACTTGAATGTTATTATTTCTTTGGATATTATGTATTTATTACATTTACCTTGAATGAATGGAACTACTGTCAGGATCCTAAATTATTAATTATGTAAAAAATTTAAAAAGTTGTATATCATGTCCTCTATGTCAAACATACTTTATGTAAAGGAAATTTTTGACATAGTAAAGAAGAATATTGTATGTAAAGGCTTCTCTGCCATGTTGAGATAAATCACTTACTCTCAGACGCACTTCTCACTTGCTTGCTTTAGAGTCGGAACTTCGTAATTACAGAAACGTAACTCTCGAATTATATCACCTAAGCATAAGACTAGCAGACATCTCGATTGCCGAAAATCTTAAGAAAACCAAGATTTTTTGAGTGACGGTTTAACGCCGGGCAAAGTCGAAGATTTTTCCCTGAAGTTACGAAGAAAATGGTATCTCAACGAAAAGGTAACTTTGTCACTTGCATTTGTTGAATAATACTATTTTATTTTGCATGGGATTATTAAAAATTATGAAAACTAAATGACTATTTGATAAAAATAATATTAAAACTTAATGTTTCTTATACTAAAAAAATATTAATTCGCAACCGAGCTTAATCTATATAATCGCGATGCGTAAACTTATACTAACCTTGATGGATCTACATTGCAGTAATACCTAGCCAAATTATTATATATTATATATATAATATAATACTATATATATATATTATATATATTTATATATATATTATTAATATTTATATATATTATATATATTATATATATTATTACTATATATTATAATATTAGTCTTATTATATATTATTATACTATTATATATAATTATAAATTACCTAAAAATATATATATTAATATATTCATATATATATATATATTATTTATATATTATATATATATATATATAATAATAATTATATATTAATAATATTCATATTTATAATGTATATATATATATATATATTATTATAATATTTATATATATATATATATATATTATATATATATATATATTATAATAATATATTATATATATATATATATACTCTATATATATAATATATAATTATTGTTTATCAATAAGCCACTTCCTAATTACCAAATTAGGGTCTAAGTTCGGAATAAAATGTTTTAATCTTTTTATAAATACACGTAGTATTCCCTACCTCTCTTGCCAAATACATCTCATACACTGCAGCTTTTGACTACACCCCACTCGTATGACGTAGAAAAACTGTCCCACTGGTTTAAAGAAACTTTCCACTTCTTTGGGCGTTCCTTTCCACTCGTTGTGCAAAGCTTCCTCGAAACACATTTCAGATTTTGGATTCACTAATATTTTCACTTGCAAAGCTTACGAAGATAAGCTATCTTTTATTTTTACGTGGGTAGGTCTCATAGCATTTCTTATTATAATCAATTTTAAGTTTTTCTGTGTTATTTTTGATAGATTGTTTTTAAAAAGTATTATTTTTTTTATCAATATTTCATTTATTATATTACCGTTTACAGTTTTTTTAGTCGATAATAATTGTGAGAAACTATCTACTTTAGTTATTACTATTATAATTTCTTTTACTGCAACAATTTTTGGACGAATTAAATTATTTACTGTTATCATTACTTATTTTTCTTTACTTTGCGTTAAGGGCGGGAAAACCGATGCTGCTACCGTGCTCGATTGGTGAGAACGGGAAACTAGTTCACTTTCTTCAATTATTATTATTTATTATTTTAATATTTTATTTATTATTATTAATATAATTATTAATTATTATCATTATTTATATTAAATTATTATATATTATTATTATTGAATTTTTTCAATTTATTTATTATATTTATTAATTATTAAAATATTATTATTTATATTTCGATTTATTTGTTATTAAGCGCTTAAAAACACATGTTCGTAATTTAGGTAGAGAGCCCTAATTTTGATCTTTATTATTATTGCTCTTTTCAATTATTTATTTATTATATATTATGCTATTATTATTATTATTATTATATATTATTATTATAAATATTATTATTATTAGTTATTCTTATTAATATTTTATTATTATTATTATTATTTTATTTCTTCATTATTATTATTATTTGAACATTTATACGTGGATTTTTCAGTGATATATTATTAAAAATATGGTGCTGATTCATTTAGTTCGAAAGTCAATTCTGATATCTGAGGGGCTTGGTTCTAGCATTATTTTATAAAATAGGCATTGGAAATTAAATCTCTTAAATTATATCAATTTATTATTTATTATTATTATTATTTATTTTATATCATATTTATTATTATTATTTCTATTTATTATTATTATTATTATTATTTATTATATGCTATATTATATTATTATTTTATTATATATATTATATATTATTTATAATATCTGAGATGTTAATTAAGTTTTTTGCTATTTTTTTAAAAAATTTTAATGCCAGGAGATTATTTTACAATGATAATACTTAAATAATATCTATGTTTTTTATTTTGTACTTTTTGTATAAATCAGTTCTTCTGCTTTACTTTAGCGGCATCTATTTATTTTCTTTCCACAATTTTTTGGTCTTTGTTTTAGTAGTTCTTATAACATTTAAAGTGCTAAAGCTTTTTCTTTCTCTCTCTCTCATCTCTCTCTCTCTCTCTCTCTCTCTCTATAATCTATCTATCTATCTATCTCTCTCTTCTCTCTCTCTCTCTCATCTCTCTCTCTACTCTCTCTCTCTCTCTCATTCATCTCTCTCTCTCTCTACTCTCTCCTAAATAATAAAAAAATAATAAAACTAACGAAATGCTAGAATCAAATGTATGTAACAATTTTGTCTGGGCAATTTAGACACCACAAATAAACTAAACAAACAAAAAAAACCCCACACCACACAACAAAACCCCAAACAAAACAACAAAAAATATAAAGTAAAGCACTACTAATCTATTCTCTTGTCCACCATTTCATACACTCTATTATAATTTCCATCTTAACAAACCGGCCTCTCCCTCAAAAATACCTACACACCGGGACAATCACGCAACCAAACACAACCACTAGAACATGACTCTACCTACATCAAACACCCCAACGCCACACTACAACTCTACATAAACACACATACCCAACAAGACGAACACTTGGAAATGCGCGACTTTGCCAAGATCTTACCCATAACAACGACGACCCCCACGTTACAACCAAGAAATAAATCAAAATCACTTTTTTTTCTACACCATTAACCCAAGAAAATTGAAAATTCCGGCAGAATCAAATTCCCAAATTAGAAACTTAACACCTTATTGAACAAAATCTAGATGAAAGTGCAAAAGTCTTGCCCGAAAAGAGAAAATCTGTATATTTCACCAAGCGAAGGCTACCTTCCAAAATTATGCGAACCCCACCCTTGCTAATCTATAAATAAATTCATACTTCACAATCAAATTCATCAACAAGACTTATTGCATTACACCTACACCATAACTAATCCTTCCATTAAGCTCGCTATATTTCTCACAGCGACTAGGCGCACTATCACCAAACCCCAAAGCAGTAAGGCACACACCCCATCTCCAAACCCATAGTGTAATCTTTAAATACCTTAAAGATGAATATTAATTATGTATTAATAACACTTTTTTCTTCAATTTTCACTGACCCATTACCTTCTCTAATGCATTTGTACGCATTCCAAATCTGGCAAACACCTTTGTTGCTAAGCCAATTTATCAGATCGTTTCGAATTTTTTGTGTAATATATTTGAACGAATTTAGGTTTTCAACTCTTCAATTCAGCCAAAGATCTTAACACCTTTCCAATGCAACTTAATTATACATTTATCACAACCATATATATATATAACACAAAATCTAATAATATATATATAAAAGGAATATAAAAATAAACTTATTAAGTGTTTTCTAATTTACTGTAAAACAAAAAGCCTTAAAAGCGTTCGATTTTCTTGATTTTTTTAATAAGTTTGGTCTGGATTTTCAACGATATGCAATACCAACAATGGATCGCCATCATTGCTATCGTTCCCAAAACACTCATTGCTAATTCGGAGTATAAAATTGTATATATGTTCATGATGGAAGCGCTACCTTAGGATACGTCATTACTGCCACCAAGATACTGGGAAAAAGCTTAGAATAGGGCCAATGCGGAAAATGCATCTTTTCACAGACAAATGCTACAATCCAATTTCTTTATTAAGCAATCAGAAGGTTCAATAACACTATTTTTTCAGAAGAACTTGTTAAATTTCCAGAGTTTTTGCAAATTCATTTGAAAAGAAAGCCACGCTTTTCAATTTCAAGAGGACGAGCAGTCTTTATTCAAACATCGTCGTTTAAACCTCAGTTTGTAGCCCCATAAACAACAAACACAATAATCTCCCTCTCTATTCCTACTATGCCACCCAACACCCAAATGTACGACTTTCTGAAATTTATATGGAAAGGTATATTGTACTAAACCTGACTTCACTTATAATAAATTGTTTACAAATTTCTTTGTTAATCAAATAATAATGTGGAAGGTCAAAACAGGTAGAAAAAGATTTTTTTTAGGGATAACTAAGGGAAACAGAGACAGCAGACAGAAATGCAAGTCTTACGGCCATCACCGTGAACCATAGCTGTTCCATTGTAGCACAGATGTACCAGCGACAAGAAAGCAAAAAATATTTAGTGGATCAGCTTGCTTCCCACTCCTCAATTTAGCCAATAACTTTTCAGTATACGCGGAAAGATTTCAATGTAGGACTGTCGATAGCTATCGCGACCTGCCTTATAAGGCACAAAGGTCTTTCAAATATTGACCGTAAATATGTCTTTTCTGAGGATGCGACCAATGAGGGGCCTCATGGGGCTCGCATGGCCATTCTACATATATATTTATGACACGCACTTTCCTTCAGGTTTCTTGAGAAATGATCTATCACAGAGACGCACTCAGCTGCTTAGCGTCGAGTCAATCAAGGAATAACCATCCATCTATATCGTACACAACAAAAAACAGGCCAATACAAGAGACATCTTTACTGTCAAAAGTATGTACGCAGTACAAATTCCTATTTCGGAAATAGTAACTGATACGCAAACATCTCTTCATCACAAAGTAAATTTTTTACTACCTCATAGATACTCCATGTGGCCGAGAACCAGATTCTCGATTTCTCTCTTCGATAGACGATAAGAATCATCGAAACAGCGATCTTTCAAATGCATTCTTGAGAAATAGCTTCTGCTCTGTAATCGGTTTCTCTTATCTCGTGTAATAATAGAGATCTTACCACGCCTGTCCGCGCCTTGCACCACTGCATCTTCATTCACATCCAATGACAATCTGCAATAGGCTATCCATCAATAAGGGGGAATTGGCCCACCCCAATGAGCAGTGATACTCATTTGTTGGACGTATCTCACAATGTACCGTGCACCGAAATCAAGGTATTGGATAACACAATATGGTGCATTGTTTTTGAACAAACTTGTAGAAATATTAAACTACAATAAATTAAACAGGTCCTTTAATAAATGATAAATTTTCCACATCCCTTATAATCTTAAGGTTATAGAGCTTAGTCATTTTATTAATTTTGTGGCATATAATTATTTGGTTGTAGAAAGCAGTTTGGGGGTTGTAAACAGCGCCCATTCTTTATCTTGGTCACCTAAAGGACAACAAAATACATAGTATATTTTCTTAAAGCTCTGTCTGCTCTCTCTCTCTCGTCGTTCGTTAGTTGTTGTTGCTGAACGCCACGACAAAGTAATATTGTTTGGGTTATTTTTCATATGTCGAGGACACGCTGCTTGATTCGGAAAATCAAAATAATAAAGACGGCACAGCTTTACGGTACAGAAGCAAGATTAATAACGAGTAAAGACCGTTCTCTGGCAGCTAAGTTTTTGAAAATGCACGTGTGATGTTGCCGATGTACCGAAGGTAATCAGAAATCTCGTCCAAATGTAAGCAGAACTTCAGATAAATTAAATAAAATGTTTGAAAACACGTTCTTTATATGAAATAGTAAATCTGTCAATTTTGAAACTTTCTTCATCTAAACACCTCGTGCTACAGCAAATTGAATTGCAGCTTTGAAACAGCGTTCAAAACATGCCTATTAAGAAAACCACAAGTATCTCTGATGAAAATAATGTTGTCGCCGTGTAAATATGAGTGCATGTAAATTTTGCTATACTTGTCAATAGAAAGAATAACTATCGGTACAATCACATCGATATTATGATGATTTTACTCTCAATTAATAGAATCCATTCTACTTACACTCTATGACACAAAATGTTCAGCCACCTAGAAAAAAAAATCACTACATCACAATTTCTCTCTCATCTCACCATACTCACCATTTAGTAAAATCTCAAACAACCCCTTAGAATCCTTTAATGATTACACAAGAAATTCAGAAACATAACGATCAAGAATCAAAACCCTCTTTCCTCTCATTCAACACAACCTCCCCCTACCTTTACACCCAATCTTCCAAAACATTTCAGCTTAGCAACACAGTGGGACCAAAGTATTTCCTGCAAGCTTCGGTTATTTTCAATGATAGCGATTTTCAACACAAATTATTTCTCCTAGACATCAGATCCAATTGTTTATAAGTACTCTCCCCAGTGTTTCGCCACCTCCGAAATACACTCAACATCAACATACCACTACATAAATGTAGCATTCAACTTAAACCTATCACAGGTTCCATATTTTCTCAACTAGGCACAATCGATTTAAAAATACATATTGCAACATCCCATTTCCCAGTAACTTTTATGGTAGTCCCCGATTCACTGTGCTCTTTTCAATCAGATTTCCTTTAGGTTCTAATCTCTTTAATAATGCTTCCATCTTTCACCCATTATTAACTTTTCCAACTCATTCACATTTCCCACACAAGAATCTCTCATCTATCACACTTTCACCTTCTCAACCACAACAACATACCTCTCATCCCACCTTTCAAAATGACGAATATAAAATTTTCGACTCACTCACAAACCAAAGCCTCCGTAAACCCTATTTTTCCTCTCCCACAGCCTCCATCTCAGATCAAGCACCCAATTCCGCCTTTATGCTCATATGATATATATCTCTCTCCCACAAGCTTCTTATAGACTCGGATATAACATATAATCTCTATACCACTTCTACTACTTTCTCTTAATGCTCTCTCTTCAGCTCAAACAACCCCTTCAAAAAACCTAGTTTTTTTCAAGTAATAACCTTCACATAAATAACTATTTGTACACCGGTAGTATCCTCAGCATATGCAATCAAGGCCAAATATTAATAAACATCATTAATTCAAGTAATTCCCCTCAAACATTAAAAAAACACTCTTAACTCTACTGCAAACCCCATCATAGTTTTATATAATCCAATAAATACCGTTCATACACACCTGACTACCTCTAGCCAAGGGCTCTCCACAGCACAGTTCGTATTCACATATAAATAAATTTTCACTTCCTTTATAAAAGATACCCTTACAAACGATACTGTTTTACACTACCCAAAATTATTTGATTAATAATACAACTTCTACTCTCATCTAAAAACGTCATCGCACTCAAATTGCCGTTATTTTATTAACAAATTAAAATTTTTTAACATATGGTAGTTATAATAACGAATTATGTGTTGTATGATTTTTGCTCGAGTTTGTAACGCAATATTGTCGACTTTAAAATTATCTTTTTTTTAATATCACTGTTTCACAAAGAAGGTTCTTGGGCATCTCTATCAACAAACGGTATTACGAATTTATTCATTTTATTCTTTTTCTTTTTACTTTGTAACCTGGTATTAATCTTCTTATTTTTGAAGGCATACTGCTATTCATTTTTTAATTACATTCACTTGTAGATTGAAATATTCATTGAGCTTGGGAACTGAGTTATATGATATATATATATTGGTTCTCTTTACCACAGTTATCATAATGTAACAAACCTATATAAACCTCGGTTTTTATTTTTTATAGTAAATTTATTAATATTTAAATAAAAAAGCTATATTAAAAAGTGAAAATATTTAAATAATATATTTAATTTATTTTTGTTTCAATTAAATATTTATTTATACTTCACTTATTATATTAAATTATATTAAGTTATTTAAGGTATTTAATACTTACTAAATAACTTGAAATTAATTTCAATATACTATCAGCCTCTTTATTATTAAATAATTGCTTATTAAATTTATTAATTATAAAATACTTTATTTTAAAATTAATATAATAAAAATATGACAATTATAATTAAATATAATCATATAGTTTAAAATGTTAAACTGTTTAAATTATTATTAAATCAATACTTTAAATTATATATCAAATATTATACGTATTTGAGTGCATGAAAAGGAGGGTTTAGGATGAGTGTGACCTCATATATTATGCAATAATATTTGAAATACCTACTCTTTAAACCTCTTTCATTTCCTTTAGATTCAATTTACTGGATAAATTCATCATTCTAACAGTTCTTTTATCCGATATTGCCACCAGTTTATCTGCCTTTATCAGCGCTCTAGAGGTTCTACTGGTCGAATTATAATCATTTATTCTTAACTTATCTTTATTAACTGATTTATGGTTTTATTATCTCGCCCATCAGGAACTTAACTAGGGGTAGTGAGGATATTAAGGATAAATAACATTGCTTATATGTCGTATTCCCCATATAGAACAAATATCAAAGCTTTGACCGTTTATTTATGGCAACGCGTTACACTTGCTCTACAAGCTCACCTCATCTGTTTGTGGTTTTAACTCTCCTTTCTCTTTTAAATTAATACAGCTTGATTAACAGTCCTCTTATACCTGCTGTACCCGTTGGTTCTAGGGTGGTATCTCTATGAACAAATTTCATAGTTCTAATATTATACTTATGGTCTAGTTCGCTGCTTATAACTTTTAAATGGAGTGGTTGCGTTCACAT
>JABUQX010066328.1:42500-63000 GCA_015478945.1 Trachelipus rathkii
AATTTAACTTATATGACTATCGTCTCATTCACACAGTGTTGGAAGCAAGTCGTAAGCAACTCCATGTCCCAAACACTCTTTCTTATAGCCATCTTCCCGTTACAATAAAAGAGGAGCACTTCTTTCTCGCTATTCTGCCTTATCCACTAACTACGCAATTATATAACATTCTTTCACTTTGTATTTTGAGAAGTCTAGATTGAATTCTTTTGTGAAACCGGCCATTCTATTGCGCATACTCTCTATTTCTTATGATTCACTCCACATGCGATTGTTAATCTCATCACTTCATTTTCTTCCTGATTATCTGTTCTCTAGTTCATTGGCACTTTCGTCAGACCCCCAAACGTAGCAGCGCTCATTGCGACTGTCCACTGTGACTGTAAACACAAGACATGTTCTATCTTCTATCTTGTGTAACTTGATTTTATGGGTTTTTCCCGGCTCTTTAGGAACATTACGTGGGCAGAAACATATGGCAGATGGCAACTTTTGACAGACTTTATAGAATACATTATTCCTCAATTTTGGGGCATAACTTACCGGGTCTATTTTGAGAGTCACTGCGCGCTAGTCAACATACTGTGTGAGCTACTCCTTTGTTTTGTAAATACGAGAGCCTCACTCACTGCGCTATTATATGAGGTGTTTCCTTCCTTTCTTGTTATGACTTTACTTAATAGTTATGTTTTGTTTCATTTTTTATGCTAGAATCTGGAGTGTCTGCCCTTCTCATACGCGATCGTCTGTTGTATGCTTGACATTATAGATATGGGTCGAACTTTTCTTTCACCTTTTTCTGAGTTCAATAATGGTGGGTCTTTATAGGGGTTTCTTCTTATCTCCTACTTATTCATTATCTTTTTTCATTAATGAATTATTCTACTAAATCATGCACCTTATTTAACTCAATATGCCAAGATGACTTACGAAACCTATATATATAACTTCATTACTTAACATCATTTCTAAATTCTGCTTACCATCATATATTTACTTATCTTAGCTATTAGGGCCTATGTCATATCTTAAATCTTTTGCACGGAATTCTATATTTACTCGCTGATTAAAATACTGGAGGATAGAATTTCCCGGGTGGGGGTCGTCTATGAACCTTGTGAAATTCAATTCTTTTAAAATAAACATCACAACTTCTGCAAATACCTATTACCCTCTTTTAAATACACTTTACTAATACTTTATCCTATATTCTCTTCGATACGGGTTCTTATTATCGTATTCAACCTGTTTGAAATATAAACATATATATATTCAATTTGGCCTTATTAACATAAACAAAAAATGTTTTGGAAACCTCAAAAATCACAACTGTTGCTAGGCGGCCTCAAAGAAACTAGGGAGTTATCTTGTAATTTAGACTCTAGAGAGTACGTTATATGAATTTTTATTTTCCTCTTTCAATTTTATTACCAGCTATAACAGGCCTTCATCTCGGCACTTGTCTGAAGTAAGCTGACTGAGAGCATGACAATAGTACGTAGGGAGGGAGGGCTCTGTTTTTACCCGCGACTGTATTGTAGGGAATAGGGGTAGGAGTCAAAAGAAGGACAAACGGGATATTAGTAAACTCTGATACTGTACTTTTTCAGATTCAGCATGACTCGACGTCACTGACATGTATGCGGAGGCGGATGTGATTGTGCGCCTCGTAGGTCTTTTTCTATTCGGCTCATCCCACAGCGCAGGTGCTCGAAGGGAACTTATCACTCGGCGTTTACACCACACGTTAGATCGCCTCGTAGACACTAGAGTGGGTGGGGTTTCGCTGCGCAGGTGGTTGTGGATGTTCGTTCACCAAATTCATTTCCGACTCCGCACTTAACCCCGGACTCCGACTCCACCAAACTCCTCGGTTCTAAACATTAACCTATGGGGACTCCAGATACTTAGCTCAGAAATCTACCCCGGGACTCTCCACCCCTTTTTGAAAAATATTACCCGGGACTTGGTGAAGGTTGGCTCGTTCCGCCGACTCCCAAAAGAGCACCGGGGACTCGAACATCCACCCCGTTTTTGGAAAAATACTAGAATAAGGAGGACTCTCCGACTACCTGGGACTCCCACTCCCCCCCTTGTTTGAAAATCTACCATAAGCATATTGTTGGGACTCCGAACTTCCTATCTCCACCCGACTCCCGACTCCCACCTCTGGAAATTTATATAAACCTTTGGTAGAAAATATAACTCCGGGGTATATATATATATATATCGCAACACTCTCATCTATATCACTGGAGAATATAAGCTAATTTTATATACACCTACATGAGTTTTTCCAGTGATACCAGATATATACATCATATACTATATTTCTACTGTATTTAGCGATGTAAATATGTATTAGCTTATTTACTTATAGATATGTATAAATAACTCTCATTACACTATATATTTATCATAGTATAATGTAGTATTCAATATATTGAGGTTTGGTTGGTCCACCTTCTGTGGTTCAAATGTCAATAGGTAGTGGAACGCCTATGAGTCTGGAAAATAACGAGTGTATTGATGATGGATCTAACAAAGGTACAATTTTGTTTGTAGGACTGAGACTATTCTTATGGGGGGGGCCGTGACCGTAGGTGTGTTGAAGAGAAATTGATAAAATAATGAAGAGAAAGAAACGTATAGAGAGTACGTGGTTGCGTATTGGAGATGATAATGGGTAGATGAGAGCTAATCGAACTAGAATGAGCGTTGTTGCAGGGATGGGTCTTTGGGCCCAGTGAAAACGGGATGCAGGATGATAGTTGTTAGGTTAAGAGGATGTAATTGATTGAGAGTGCAGGTGAATGCTGGACATCCGACAGGACTGTGGGGAGCACTGAGAAAAAGTGATGTGCAGGCACGGCAAACGGGATTTCTGGGAGGGAAGGAGGAAATATCTGAGTTTAGGCAGAGGCGAAAAAGCAAAAAGAGGTGTGAGATAATTAGGGAGAGAGGAAGAAGGCGGTGTTTTTGTTTTGGGGGTCATGGTTGTGGCTAAACCTGGTTAGGGATGAACCCCTATAGACATTGAGGCGAAGAAAATGCGCATAGTAGGAAGAGCCGTATCGTGAAGGGCTTAGATCGGATTTTGCTAGGCTTTTTCTTCGGAACCTGCGTACGATTTCTCACTCTGAAAATAGAGCTATAAGGAGTTAATAGGGAGGCAGCGGAAAAGGTTGAAGTCCTTTCTTTTTCGGACTTTCCGTTATATTATTTGCTCCCCTAGCTTTTATGTCTGGTTCCAGTGCATTGCGATGCACCTTACATTGGTCCGTCAGCCAGTAGTTGGAGGAAGAAAGACATGTGCGGTGGCTGATGATAATCTGCATCTGATGAATAATGATAGATGATTGATTCGATTGATGATTGAATTATATATTGCCTATAACCTATATATATTATATATATATCTATATATAATATATATTATATATATATATAATATATATATATATATATATTATATATATATATATAACATATATATATATATATATATATATATATTAATTATATATATATATATATATATATATATTTATATAATATATATAATATATATATTTATATTATATATATATATATCTGATTGAAGCATAGTATTGAGTATATTATATATAGTTATACTAATATATTATATAAACTATAATATAAATACAAATAAAGGGCATGGTAGATACAAAATAAACTTCTTTTTTTTATGATTAAGGGTTAATTAATATATATTAGTGAGTACATATATTAATATATATATACTCTTCACAGGTTACAGTATATATATATAATACAGAATAAGTAATGACGATTAGTATATATCATATGTACTTATATATTATAATACCTATAAATACATAATATGATAAGTATTGACTGACCTTTCAAATAAAGGAGTAGGAGGGTCCAATATTTGCCCTTTCGCGCTGAGCCCATTGTTTTGCAGCGTTCAGCCTCTACAGGCGCTCGAGATCGTATTATATTTGCTTAATTATTTTCAGACCCAATTTTTTGCATATATTATGAAAACAATAGCAGACGTGTTAATGATCTTTTGTCCTGACCTCTACAAACAGTTGTTTTTCCCCGCAGATGGGTTTCTTGGTTGGTCTTGGAATGTCATCCTTTCCTTATAGTAATTTTCTTCCATTTCTTTGGTCTCAAACCCTTTATTTTTAGGGGGACATATGGTTCTATTCATCTTTTACGCCAATTATTTTATTTCTGTATAAAATGACTTTATCAAACTTGAATAAATAATATCCTATAGGTATGGGATCATTTAGTAACAAACGATGGCTACTTCCGTATAAATGGCCAGAGATATTCGGCGCCTATATCTACAAGACAAACTTCTCGATTAACTGTTCCTGTATCAAGACCTCTATCCCCAGATAAGCTTTTAACTCCTCTCTTCACAAAGCCAGATGAATCATACACTTGTTGCAGGCACTTTGTACCATCTACCTTCCATAGCATACTATTGTGCATCTAATCTACTAAATTAAGGGGTGGGTCCAAACTTGATTGCGCAATACTGGGTGCTATTATACTATTGACATTAAATAGCTATTTATCACACAGAAACAGTATACTTAATAGACTTCTGTAACACCATATTGGGCGAATTTATTATAATTTACCACTCTATATTAGCTGTTTATCGCCTTGGCTTTCTAACCACTGGGATAGCTACTCATTCATGATTGCTGTCCTTACTTATTCGCTCATCTAAATCTTATTTATTTGGGTCCACAGGTTCAAGCACATCCTTTGATTAACGATTTCGGTTCTGTTTAATTAGGATCTTCTATTGTTGAGTTTCCTAAATGAATGAACCTTAGTACTGTTTTACTATTTAACACTTATTTTGGCCAACTTACATTCTGTCGACCTAAAGAAGTTTATCAAGATCATTATTTTGAATCTAATATTACCATGTAAAATTATTACCTTACTAAGGAGTATACGTGTGAGTTTGCCCATTTGTATATGAGAAAATCTTCAATATTTTTAAATAATAATATATAAGTACTTGAATATAATATCAATATATATCATTAGTTTTGAATAATTACTAATACCTATATATACTATTTTATTATAATTATATAAATAATATAATATAGTATATATATTAAATATGAATAATATTAATAATATATTATGTATATATAATATAATATATAATTAATATATGATATATATATTATATTATAATATGTTATAATATAAGATGGTATTGATGTTGTATTTAATTATGTATTGACTTAACCTATTATGAAATTACAGTTATATATCTCCTTACATAGGTAATGATTATGTACCACTTTGCAGTTACTCCTACAGGCTGAGGTTCCATATGTTTCTTCCATATTGTTCATGTAATATGAGCTAGATTACCTAGGAAAGTATTATTCTACAGAAGTGTGTTTATGTATCACCTTGTGTTACTAATATTTATTATTTTATTTATTCCAAAGCGTTATCCAAATGAAATGATGACCCTTCAACTTCATTTCCAACTTAGGGAGATAGAAGTGTAAGAAATCGCACGGATGACTCAAGTTGGAGCTGTATGGAGAAACGCATGCTCAAGGGGGAACTTGCCGGAAATCTATCGTTTCTTGGATAATGTCGCTTCGGAATACTCGCGGATGTTGTGTGCTGCCTGCTGTATGGGGAGGAAAAGCCACTCATTTGCGAGTCTATTTGATATCCCCTGGGTAACATGAGGACAGGCCTTAAGTAACGAAATAAGTATCTTCTACCGCTTTAATAAGACGATAGGAGACGTAGAGTACTGGGAAAGTGACGGCGCTCGATCCGGCGAGGTGAAGGTACAATACCTATTCTCAAGACAATAGAAGGATTAAGACCCGAGTCTCTTTCTTTGTCTTGAGGACAAGGGAAAATTTTATTTAAATTATTGTCACGTGTATTTACTGTAAACAATTGTATTATAATTAATGGATGCATGTATTTTTTTGCAATTCGGGGAGTGAGTACAACAGGGACAAATTGGGTTGAAGGCTGCTTTGATGGTGATTAAATGTGAAATTGGGAAGCTAGGGTGGAACTAAAACGCGCAGGCTCTAGCAGTGGTCACAATTATCGCGACTGAGAAGCATGGACTTTTAGAAAAGATAAAACTTTTCCTTCCTTTTTCCTGTGTGTTATTGATGCAATTGGGTCAAACTAATAGGTAGGTTTATTATTATGTATAATTTATCATTGAGTGCGTTAAATATAGTTGATAATTTAAAATATATATTTTTATTAATATAAAAAATTTATTATATATTATAGTCTGGTTATTTGATTATCAGTTAGCATATAATTTCGAATATACAGTTGATCAGGTAAGTAAGGTATATAGTATATTTGATGTATGCGAGTTATATGAGTATAATGATTATTATAAATTTGTTATGATTATTTTATTGTGAGGTAGCGGTTACACAACTAATATTTTCTAAGATATATATATATTATGCATAAACGGGCGTTATGGTAAAAAAATAAGATTGCGGTTTCAATCGTTAGTTCAGTGCGATGTTTTGTAGAATTGTTTTGTTTTTTCTGTTCTTGTGTTTGTGTGGTGCAATGTTGGTTCACGAACCCAAGTGCACTGTGGGTAGGATAATTTTATTATACGTAAATTAAATGCGATCTACCTGATTCCCAAGCTCTTAAATTTTATCTATAAATACATTTTATTTCACAATGTATAATTATGTTTATTATTAATAATTATATTCTTATACTAATGAGACATATTAAATTTTTATGATTTTTAATAAAAATACTGAGATATTTATTATTTTGTTATGCTTTAGTTATACATCGTTAATTATATTAGTGTAATCAATTACTATTAATTATAGTTATATAAAAAAGTTTTATTAATATTTTAATTATAATATTATCATTATTATTATATTATAATATTATACGGCTTACATGATTTTAAATCATGTAGCTGAACTTGGCCCACATCTATGGGTTGGTCATCCTACTACAAGTGGAAAAATTAGGGTTCTTTAAAATAGATTATAGCATTTCCTTCCAGCGTTCAGTTCCTTCAATTTAATTGTTAGGTGCTTGATGGTACTATTTTGTCTAGTTATTTAATTATACAGTTTAATAATTAATCAATAAGATTAGTTATTAGCCGAGTTCTAAATACGGTCTTAACCTCTGCTGTCGATTTCTGTACCAGAGGGCCTCATTTTTACCACTGCTTTTTCTATGGTATATCTAATAATATTTTCTCACTAGGAAGGCTTAATTATTTTTAGGCGAAATTGTCAACCTTCAGCATTCTATATTTATAAGGCTTCATAAAGGTTTATTACATATTAAAGTTTTCACACACATAAATCCGTTTTCTCTTTAATCAGGAGCAACAGAAAGTTGGAAATTTTTTAGTAAAGGAAATAATTTAGGGATACAATTGGGAGGTGTTAACAGGGATGAGGGGAAAACTTTGACCCTTTTCTAATTGGAAAATCACAGTCAGAAGGACTTTACACACTAAAAACATCTGTTCAAATAATTCTAAAGATATGCTTTTCCACTATCATATCTAATCTGGAGCTTATTCTGAAAAAAATAGAGAAATTGAGCAAAGGATAGTTAATTTATTGAGGGGTGATAATAGGTTAAAAAGTGATAATCACTTTACTCATGGATGTATATCAAGATGAATATTGGTATACTTATAATACTCTTTTCTAGATAATTTTGCAACCCCTTATTATAGATACATTAATTGGATTCACGTTTATGGCAAAAGGATAGGCAGAATATTTATGTTATTATTATAGTTTGTAAGAGAAATAACTTCATTTAGCTAATAACAGTTTAGACTAGGACTATATAATATAAATAAAACTAGCAGCACTGGTAAAATAAACCTATTCGTATCTATGAAAGTAAGATAAAATATTCTACATCTTAGTACTAATTTAAATAATAATTAGGAGTTTTTTATTTCTTCAAAAGCATCTACTCTAAATTTAGCATGATGCATAATGATTAAGTGTTGATTAGGAATTAATTCATTGACGCACACAACTACTTCCCACCATAGAACATAGGTGCATGTTAATAAAAACTTCCGAAGTTTTACAATTGCATTTTGTATGTGAGACAGACGCAAAGATGAAGTGAACATTGTAAATGAAATGACGATATAGAAGTCAACTCACAGAAGATCCACAATTACATAACTTTAGCCAGTCTTCAAAATTATGTCTAGGAGACTCTCATCTACTGCATAACGGAGGCAATTAAGAAAGGTTATCCAAGAGCTCCGACTCCGACCTCTGAAAATACCGGAAGCTAAACTTTCCTGATCCGAAACTACCACCAGCTCTGTTCATAAATTAGTCTACTCTGACTCCGACTGGATAAGAAAATGTTTTCCTCGGGGACTTCACTCACTCCCTTCACTAATTTGGAGGCCGGGACTCGATCGATCAGACTTCCGACTCACCGAACTACCCTCCCGACTCCGGGACTGAGGGAACAGGGGGCTCTCCGACTCACCGGGAGGAAATTTTGCGCACTGCGATTGCACTTCAAGAGCTTATATATTGACGAAGGGTTTACCGCTCCGTCGCTCCACCATCGGGCCGAACATTCCAACACAAGACGATGTCTCTCGACCGGCGAGCTGTTTTACCACGGGCGAATCCTGTCACACGAACCGTGGTGTTGGCACACTCGCAGGTTTTTAGGTGTTTGATTCATGGGTATATCAACCAGGGCTAGTTTCGGGCACACGGGCGTAAGGATGTCTGAACGTGTTACCAAATACTGGTTACCAATACACACCATATCGGTTCTGGGTGGGTGTATTCCTTTTCCATTCTTCTTTTTTTTTTTTTTTCTTGTTATTTTAATCTTCTTCCTTCATCTTCAAACCGCCTGGGATTTAAGAGGGTGGGATTTTCGTCTTTGTGCGAGCATGCCGGATTAATATATCGGCTTAGCTGGGATTATGGATCTTACTGGGAGGGCGTGCTCAACACCTCCCTCCTTGGAAAGGGTCTTGGCCCGGGTTGAGTGGGTGGTGACAATACTGCTAAATATATATTATATATATTATTCATCAATATAGTATAGTAAAAACCACTGAATATAAATATTAATTGACTATATTATATGAATAAAATATTAAATTATATAATAAAGTAAATTATATATAAATAAATAGATAAACAATCTATTATTCATATATAATATATTATATATAATAATAATTATATATATATATATATATAATATATTTATTAATAAATATATATATATATATTATATATATATAATTAAATAATATATATATAATATTATATAATTATATTAATTTATTATATATATATATTATATAATTAAAGATATATTAATAATATATATATTTTATAATATTATAATATATATATATATATATATTAATATTTATAATATTTTAATTAATATTAATATATATTAATATATATTATTAATTAATTAATATCTTATTAATATTAATATTATATAATATTAATTTATTAATATAATATATATGTATATTTAATATATATATATTTATACTATTTAATATTATAATTAATATATATATAATCATTAATTATAATATTATATATTAATATAATATATATATATTTATTATAATATAATATTATTAATATATATATATATATATTATATTATATATAGCTTATGAGTTTATGGCCATTTTTCATGAAGTTGAAAGTTTCCCATAAGGCCAGCGGGATCGCCAAGATCACCAAATCGCTCCGCGTCCAACCATCGACTTTCCCCCCAAACCTCCACCCATCAGAAAGTGGTTTACAAAAATTATCTCTTAACTTTGGTGGAGGAAGTCAATAACTTTTCTTAATCCCTTCAATAATTAATATGAGGGTATAAATTAAATGCTTTAGGAATACATGAGTTATTTCTGGTCCTTCTACGGCCAAGAGTCGCATACGCTTTCTCATCGTAAGATGAGACCAGTCTGAGCAATAAATAATTTAGTTCTACTATATTGCAACACTGCAACAACATAATTATTTTAAGTTATTACTTATTATAAATTATTAAAGATTGTCTATAATTGAAATTGCAAAATTAATACAAAGAATAAATATTAAAAAAAAACTATTTTATTGTAATTAATGGAAAACTTTCAGATATATATATATATTATATTATATAATATATATATAATATATATTATTATATTATATATATATATATATAAAATATATATTATATTAATATTTATTATATATATATAATATATATATATTAATATATTATATTATTATTATATATATATATAATATATTTAATTAATATATATAATATATTATAGTCATATAATATAATATATATAATTTTAGATAATAATATATATTAATTCACGCATCTTCAATGACAAATGATGCGGATTAGTACGGATGTCGAGGATTAGCTGATTATACATTGAGAAGTGTTGAAATGGGTCGAGATGTTTTTCCAGAGATTATGTTTATGCGGTGATGTCACGGATATGCTGAGATGCGGATCGTGAATGTACGTTAAATGTTCAATTTTAAATGCGTGAATGTTCTAGTACTAGATGGACAGCATCAGCGTGTATTGACGGATATTATCATATTATATTAATTCATCTAATTAAATATATTATAATATTATTTATATATATAATATATATATAATATATAATAATTTAATATATATTATATAGTCTATATATATATTATTATATATTTAATTATAATATATATAATATATTATTAATATATACATATATATTTATTAATATATATTTAAATATATATATATATACTTAAATAGGTTGCAATATTATATATTAAGATGGGATTGTAGATCAATTATTACAGCTAATCAGGAAAATAATTCTTTTTCAAAAATGAAAAAAATAAAAAAATTGAGTGGAGGAAATACAAAAGTGAATATTAGGGAAATATCTTATCAAGTATATTGCTCAAAATTATTGCATATCTTATCGAAGGTATAACAAGTCCAGCTCGATTGTATGAATGAACTGTTAAGGTAATTCCTTTACGGTTTCTGTTTCATAAATCAATTGTTATATCATAATAATATAGGAAATTCACGGTAAATTTTTTTGATAATTATGGCAGGTGACAATAGCAGTTTTGATAATAATGGCCGTGTATCAATATAAATAGATCTGGAATTGGATCAAATTACTTTTTGACAAGTGGACGATGTCAAATACTATATGTTGTACAATGAGTAAATATAGGATAAATTAGATTATATATACGTTTCAGAAGAAACTCCTGTGAAGGGACTTAAAGGAGTAAGCAGCATTATAGAGGCATGAATGGTTTACTTCTTGAGGGATCACACTGTAGTAAAAGCCCCTCACATGGAGGTTAGGCTTGAAACCCCAAAATGTGATTCTCCACCAAATAAAAAAATGATTAATTTAAGTGGGAAATTATCAGCTAAAAATTATAAATACAGGAAATTTTACCTTATATGCAACACATAACAATTGTGCAAAATATTAAACGGACTCTCTATTTATTGACCATTATAAGGGCCCGCTTTAGATCAAGATGTTTTTACATGAAATCTTACCCATCTATTAATTTATTTATATTTATTATTATTTATATTAAATATTATTATATTAAGTGATAATTATTTTTAATTATTAATTATTATAATTATATATTATTATGATTATATTATTAATATTATTAATTATTATATTTTATTTATAAGTTTCTAGTCTCATCATCATAATACAAAATAACCATCAGAACATGTTTTAACAGTAAAACGATGCGACTGCACCCAAAGAACAATGAATGCAGAGGCCGTTCGCAGGCATAAACGCTTTACATATATACTCGATAAACCGATTATCTTCTTCTTTATAATGATGAAATGGACGTATCGTTCTATATCGATGATGATTGTTACTCAGAATCTATCACTCGTTTTTGTATGCGTTTAACATTTATATTTTAAATTTAGATTTTCTAATATTTATTTATAAAATTTAATTTTTTTATTCAAAATTTATAATTGTTTTATTATTATTGTATTTCGTTTTCGTTTTGTGAAATATTTTATCATTTAATAAGTTGGACTTTAATAAGTTTGTAATACCAGTTTTAGTCTTTAAGATTATATCTGTAACTATACAGTTCAAATTTGAATTTTTTTTTAGAAATAATATTTAAATAATATTCTTTCAATGTTATTCTTTTAATATCTCTTGAATTTAATATTATAAATTCCTTTTAACATTCTTTAGATGGAACAAAAGTTTTATAACTTAAAATCATATTTTATTTTTAAGAAAATTATATTTTAAATTCATTATTTTATTGTGTCAATAGACACGATAAAGCAAATAACATGATAATTCAGGAATCAATGAAAACACTAAAAACATATACGCATATCACCCCACCCTATTTCTCCGTATATTGTATTAATTTCATTTTATGCATTAACTATAAATTTATTTTCGGTTTTAAGTGAAGCCTTTATATAAATTTGCATTTATGTTAAAGCTTTGCATTTCAGTTTTTTAAATTTTTATAAGTTAAATTTGCAGAGTAAGAAATTGAATATACGCCTCAGAGATATGTATAAATATAAGTCATCTTATATATATATATATATAATATATAATATATATATTATTATAATATATAATATATATATATATAAATATATATATTATTAATTAATATATATATAATATATATATATATATATATATGCAAAATCGGAAAAATTTTACTAAAAATTTTGTGTTTTAATTTGGACTCAAAGCAAGTTAGCATAACGTATCGATCATGTCATATTTTGAGCGCTATTTTGTATACAATTCAACCTGTTTTACATTACTAAAATAAGTTCTTGTAGCAAAATATAATTAGGTTCAAAATGTTTTACTAAAAATAATTTCAGTTTTAAAATTTCACTAAAATTATGTTTTATTGTACTAAAATAATAATAAATGAATTCAATTAGATGACCTATAACATCCACCATCATCACTCTGATCATTTTTAAACTAATAATAATTAAATATACTAGCGCACTGGTAGAAATAGTAACAATGTATAGTATTTCAACCTTCTTCACACCAATTTCAAACACGGAGAAAATAATAAATTGTGACTGTAATTGAGAGTGCATCCGAGAGACTTAAACATGGAATGGAGGAAAATTAGTACAAAAAAAATAGGGGTAATGAGGAGAGCCTCTTTAGTGGAAAAAAGGGTAGGAAGTCATACACTACACAATCATCGACTAATGGGTAATTTGTTAGCAAGTAAATGTCGGAAATGTAAAATCTTGTGGGTCAGAAATTTTCGACAAAGGATCGACCTATATTATGATGGACTTATTATGTAATGGAAAAGGGGATTAAAATAGGGAAGATGGCCTGTCGAAAGGATCATGACGGACAGCAAAAGATGAAATTAAATTAAACGCCTAACTTAACATAAACCGCTAAAGCCTAACCTAACCTAAATTGCTAAACGACGTACAACGCCTAAGAAAGACGAACCATAGAGATCAGAAGAGACAGGGCGCTAGGGCTGACGGGAGGGCTGGTAGAGGGGAAATCTTTTATTGTATATTCATGTATGTTTCGGGTCGACCCTTTTCCTGGTGCGACCTATTTTTTGCGAGCTGGGTAAGCACCATCATGAAGTGAAAGGATTCACTAAAAAAGATTTAGAGAGAGCGCAGAGACAGAGAACCGAAGAACAGGTAGACAAGTATCATAACTAAATGAGACCATATGAGATTTGAGTATATATAACACAAGAAAAGTAATTGGTATAAATTTAGTATATATAATATAAGATATAATATAAAATAAATATATCTCAAATTATTGAAAATATATATAATATAATAATATATATATGGATATATATATCATAAATATCATAACTAGAGAACACATTAGATATATATTATTAATGGGAATAATAATTGTAAGTATTGACTATAATAAAAACTTAGAAGAAGAGTAAAACGTTTACAAGATCTTAGACAGGCTCGGTTAGGTATCATAATTTCTTTAGTTAGGGAACAAATCAAGTATATATATTAATATAAATTAATATAAAGTAAATTATCATCTCTTTGACCTAATATTATATTCCTTAAATATAGATTAAATACAATAATATATAAATGTAAGCATGAGGTATACCGTAATTATTAGTAATTATATTAGTGAATAAATAAGATAATAAATGATAGCTCAAATAAATAATAAGAAAAATAAGGTATAAATAGAATGAAAAAATAACATTATTATAACATCTTACTTCTGAATATGCCATGTTCATTATAGTAATAAAAAACCGAATTTTGGAAAGTAGTTTGAATATTCTGTGTAATATATTTGGTAAATTTTAATAAATGAATATAACTAATCTCTATATTTGTATAATGAATTCAATTGCAGGAGAGAGGAAATTAGCAGAGGATGGATGTTTCATATAATATATGAAATATCAGACTGGCTTTTGTATGAACATACCATATAATTTATTAAAATCATTATATTAAATAATATCAATAATGGAAGCTAATATAATATAATATATTTAAATATAATATATATAATATAATATAAATATAATATATTATTAATATAATATAATATAATATATATAATATATATTAAATTATAAAATAATTTAAAAAAAATATTTTTAATATAATGTAATATATATATATAATATAATATAATATAAGTAATATACATTAAATATAATATATATAATTATAAATAATATAATATAATATAAATTATAATCTATGTCTTAATCATAATAATATAATCATATATTAATATTAATATAATATAATATAATATAATTAATATACTACATATAATATAATAATAAATATAACTATATAATATAGATATAATATAAATAATATAATAATTATAACTATAATATATAATATATAATATAATATAATTCATATAATATAATATAATAATTAATAATATAAATGATTAATAATAATATTTAATATAATATAATATAATATAATATAATATAATATAATATAATATAATATAAATATAATATAATATATAATTTAACATGAATATGAGTAATATATTAGAAGAAATGAATTACAAGGTACAAAGTAAAAATAACAAGAATAAAGGGAATAAAGGACAATTTGAAATTAATAGGAAATAATATGATTGGATAAAAGAATTTAATATTCTAATTTTATGGCATTTAAAAAAATGAATGAATGAAAATGTATTTAATAAATAGTCTCAAAATTAGAATAAAAATAATGTAGAAAAAGATTCAAAAGTAAGAATGAGTTAGGAGTACGTTGAGAATAGAGGTGAAATATAAATAAAAAATATTAAATATTAAATAATAATATAATTAATATAATAATAATATAATAATAATAATAATAATAATATAATCATAATAATAAATAATATAATAATAATTAATAATAAATAATAATAATAATATAATAATTAATAAGTAATAATAATAATAATAATAATAATAATATATAATAATATTAATAATTTTCATAGTATAAGAAAATATTTCTTTTAATTGTAATAATAATAAATATAATAATAATAATAATAATAATAATAATATAATAATAAATAATAATAATGATAATAATGCAATAATGAATAATAATGATAATATGATAATAATGATAAATAAATAATAATCAATAATAATTAATAATATAATAATAATAATATATAATAATAATAATAAATAATAATACATAATAATCATAATAATAATAATAATAATAATAATAATAATAATAGTTAATAATTTAAATAGTTTTATAATAATATATTATAATAACACGAGTTGTAGAAATAATAAGAGTTATTATTATAAATAATAGGTTTTATATATAATAATAATAAAATTTTTAAAAATAATAATAATAATAATATAAAAATAATAATAAAAAAATAAAAAAAATTAATAATAATAATAAATAATAATTAATAATAATGATAATAATATGAATAATAATATAATAATAATTAATAATCTAATAATAATAATAATAATATAAATAATTAATAAATACATAATAATAATACTATAATAATAATAATAATAAACATCGAGTGTAAATAATCAATAAGAGTAATAATAAAATAGTTTGTAGAGTAATCGTAATGATAATATATAATCAACTAATAAATAATAATAATATAATGATAATAATAATAATAATAATAATAGTAATAAATATATAATAATATAATAATAATAATTAATAAAATAATATAATAATAATATATAATTAAAAAGCTTATAAAAGCCGCCATTATTAGGAAAATGAAAATGCAACACGCTACTCTTTAAAGATAACCTGAATGCAGCTCTATTGGAAAAAAAACACAAAATGATTCACTGCAACTAATGTAGTTTTTAAAGGTCTAACCTTTTAACAATAAGCAACCGGAAATCAAGAGAAGTAACTTATCAAAGTAATTAGAGCATAAAGGATAAAAGATATTTCATTATTTATTAGTATTTTAAAATATCAAGAGTCAGAAAGAAAAGATCGAAATCGAAAATTATAAGCAGAAAAGAAACAGTTAGCTAAGACATGGTTCAAGCAAGGTAACACAAGTTATTGAAGATTACAGCAGGAATATCATCGGCCTAACTAGAGATACAACCCCCTTTTTTTTAATAGCAAATTCAGATGGAACATACTATATCAACCCACTCTTCATTACTTTTAAAATTTAATTAACAATATTTGCCACACAAGTTTTAACCACAAAATTATTTCATTGCTAATCTCCCTCTCAAATAATCAAACCACTCTTTGAACGTTCTGAAACACCCAACAGTTCACACAGCATCTTTTGCAAAAGTCACATCTTCTGCACCTATATAGCGAACCATGCTTCTACCTATCACCAAACACTCGCCTCCAATGGGGTTCTTGTTCTCGAAAACAAAACAATAACATAACACTCACAACCTATCAAAATTAAGTGAATAAAAAAACACTATGAATAAATTTACACAACAGAATATTTGTTTCAAAGCATAACTATAATATATATTATATAACACAACCCACGCCCAACCCTCCAACTCCCTATCACCTACTAATACCCCACCCAAACACAAACCCTATAATTACCTCTCACCATAAACACCTCAAACACCCAATACCACTTCAATCAACACCCAATACTATAACCAACTCCACCCACATAATAACTCACTACGCCATACTTACAAGACCAAATACCCTCACTACATCTAATCCCCTATCAGGCCTATATGTACCATCAATAGTACACATAAAATAAACTATATAAGCCCGCTAACCTAAAATCAACTATAAAAAAAAAAAACCTAACATATATCCCCTCAAATAACATCCCATAACTCTACCAACCTATCACCTATATACTAACGCCCTAAAACAAACACCCAACATAAAACAACAAACAAAATCAAACAACCAACAAAACACACAACCCAACAACACGATAAACACCCCAAACCACAAACACGCTGTTTGCGGTGACAGCCTTCAAGGCATGAAGCGGCGCAAACCCCACCACCGCACTACCACACCCAAACACAGCCAACCAAACCACCACCACACCCCCCCTCACACAACCCCCAAAGCAAGAAAACCACAAACACAACCCTCCCACACGCCAACTCCCCCCTCCAACGCAAACCCCCGCAAACCACCAACCAACCAAAACAAAAACCCCCCAAAGACCCACCAAACAAAAAAAAAAAAAAAAAAAAAAAAAAAAACAAAAAATAAAAAACCCGAAAAAAAAAAAAACAACAAAAAAAAAAAAAAAAAAAAAAAACCCGCAAAAAAAAAAATCAACACCAAAAAACCAAAAACACCCCACAAGACAAACACACACACGATATCCCAAACCACAAAAAATAAACCAGCACAAGATACAAAAAAACCACCAAAAAACACAAAAAAACAGTAACCAAAAAGTAGAAGAAAAAACCCCTTCAGAACACAAACAACAAAAAAAAAAAAAAAAAAAAAAATCAAAACAAACGAACCACAACAACAACCAAACAAAAAAAAACAAACCAAATCAAAACCAAATTAAAAAAAAATCAATGAACAAAAAAACACAACAAAAACAACAAAACAAACCAAAGCAAAAAAACAAAAAAACAAAAAAAAAAAATCACACAAAAAAAAATGCACAAAAAAAAAAAAACACAAAAAAAAAACAATAAATAAAAACCCAAAAACACATCACGAAAGGCGTTGCACACCACAAACACAAAAAAAAACAATATAAACAAAAAGCAAAAAACAAAACAAAAAACCCAAAAGAAAAAAAAAAAAAACTAAAATAAAAAAAAAAAAGAATCATCAAAGTACCAAGAATCAAGAAATTCCCAAAAACCACAAAAGTAACCCAAGATAACCACAACAAAAACAAAACAAAAAAAACAAAAAAAAAAAAAAAAAAAAAAAAATAAAAAAAAACTAAAAACAATAAAAAAAAAAAAACAAAAACAAAAAAAAAACAAAAACAAATTAAAAAATTTAAACACCAACTCGAAAAATTCTTATAAACGAAAGACAAAAACAAAAAACAACCAACCAGAAACACAACTCAAACAAACAAAAAATAAAGCAAAGAGAAAAAACCAAAAAAACAAAAAAAAAAAAAAACAACAAAAAATAAAACAAAAAAAAAAAAAACATAAAAACAAACTAAACAAAACACACAACAAACTAATAACAAAAAACACAACATAAATATCAAAAATACACACTAAAATCGTAGGGCAAAAAAACCATAACACAATAATATAAACTAATCATATCTCATTTTCCACTCCAATAAAACAGTAAATAATTGAAGAAATATTGACTGGAAGATAATACTTAGAACTATAATAATAAAAAAAACAAATAAATCAATAACAAACATCAAATAAAACCACATAAAATGTTAAAAATAGACTATAGTAAACCACATACTATCAAGTAATAGAAATATATAAATTAACAGCAAATACACCCTAACATACAATAAGTACTACTCTCTACTCATAATTATAAACTACAAATCATATTATATTATCACTAAACAAAAACCCATATCTACTAATAAACAAACAAAACAATAAACAAAAACTATTTATAATAATAAAACTAATAATTATACAATAAATACTAGTTTAAGGTGTTTGGTGTTAATTATAACACAAATCATGTGACCCAGGACGGGAACCCAAACTAAGTATTAAATAAAACCAACAAAAAAATAAACAATTAATAAATATTCCACGCACTTCAATCCCTATAAATAAAAAACAAAATTAATAATTTTTTATCAACAAGTTGCAATAAATACTAATTTATAAAACTATATACCCAAAATAAAAAATAAAATATCATTCACCAACAAAATATACAATATAAATACCATAAAATAAAACTAATAAAAAAATCAAAACTTAATGCAGAACAAAAACCAAAATACACCAAAAAAACTAAAAAATAATACACCTACCTAATAATAATAAATAAAAAACTATATATTAAATAATTAATAAAATAATATATATTTTAGAAAAAGAATCCAAAGTCACGGTAGGTGGATATATAGTAAAAAAAAATCTAATAAATATATCTAATATAATATATAAAAAAAATAATAATAAAATTAACTAAAACAAATAATAATAATCATACCATAATAACGGAATAATATATAATACTAAATAAATAATAATTCTAAAAAGTAAATATCATATATAAAAAATTGATTTGATTCTATTTATATCATTGAATAACTAAAGTAACAAATATAATATAACTTATCTTATTAATAATGTGATTTTTCCAATCAATTTCAAGAGAAAAGAAAAAAAAAAAAAAAAAAAGAGAAAAGGTAACAAGGAAGGGACATAAAACAGGAAACATCGAAACATAACTCAAGAGCAGAGCTCGAAGCCAACTACTCCAAAGACCTGTCGCCACACTAGTGAATATCACAAGGCAAGTTTATAAAATCTTGCCCACAGGAAAGATGAAAAAAACTATAGACTGCTACGCGGATTATTGAAACACAAATCGTCACTCTTGCATGAAGATGTAGAGCGAAAGTCAAACGCATACCAAATTATGCCAATGAAAGTTCTTAAATATAATAAGCAATAAAAATTAATTAAAAAAAAAGTATATAAAAAAATATAAAAAAGCATAACAAATAATATAAACTAACTCAAACTAACTATCATCCAACTATAACAAATAAACCCCTATACATAACAAAAAATAAAAAATCTATATTATAATAAAAAATAATAAATAATCAATAAACATAATATAAAATACATCAAAATAATAAAAATAAATAATAAAATAAATAATTTAT
>JABUQX010066329.1:0-17500 GCA_015478945.1 Trachelipus rathkii
TGGGTTGTTATACAGAAAACAATTAGACAGCGATTTTCCTTCCTTCCCGCTCACGATGACGCAGATGTCTACGCACCTCCCTCTAATTCTAAGACCGTTGTATTTGGATTTAGCTAGGTCGTTGGGATTAGGTTTGTATTTGTCTCCAAATATTTTTCCGCCTTCTGGTATTTCATTCGTGTGTGACGCTTCGCGCGAGATTCGTATATTTACCGAAAAATAATAATTTACTACAATTTTTTTATTTTTTTTATTTAGTCACCCCAAAAAATGATTTAACGAAAAAAATGGTATTTTATGGGAGACTGAATTAAAAAAAAATAATAAAATTAAACAAAATTAAATAAATTAATATTTTTTGTTACATATACGAATCTCGAGCGAAGCGAAAGCATGAAATAACGTTACTTTTTACTTCTCGGGAGATGGTGCAAAATAAATTTTTCGTTCCTTACGCGAGTGTTTTTTTGAGGGATGTGAAATTTTAGATTTTCGCACTTAGACCTTTGACTTATCAAAAGCGGAAGGGTAGAAGATTAATCAGGTTAGTTAGCGCAGGGGTCTCTACTTCAGCGAGAATTCCCCACCATTTGTCTTCATGCTCCGAACTGTTAAAAAAATGCATCGAAATACGACGTTACTGAAGAGCTATTATTTATTATTATCCACCAAAGTTTTTCAACGTAATCCAAAACCGCTCTTGAAATTGGTTGAAGAATTTTGCTCGACCGAACTTAAACCAAATCCCGCGAACAATTTCAATAAATTCTTTACGAAAAAGGAATTTTGTGATATAAAACTGGATTTAAAATTAAAAACTTTATAAAAATATTAAATATTAATAAATTTTTTTAATAAAAAAGAATAGCGTACCGACTAATTTTTCTTTATAAAGGCGAAACCTTCCGACCTTTTCTTCCATTCCTCGATCACCTGCAATTACGACCCAACAATAATTAGTTAGTTATTTCCACAAAAATGACGAACCTATCGATTATATTATTAAAATTGTTCCTTCCATCAACCTTTGGCTCGAACACCACTAAAGAAATTGAAAGGAGAGAAGTTTGCAGAAGCGTATACTCTTATTTCCACGGAGGTGGAGTACTTCTCAATAATTTAACAAGAAAAAGACTCCGTAAAAAAAAATATAGATGAGGAATTTTCTTCCTATTCGCACCGTGAAGTATTTTTTGATGTCTTTATTTGATTCAATTACTTAAAAAAGCATATCGAGATTTACATGCATATTTTCACGTGAGTTTTGTTTTAATATCCGTGAGATTTGTTTTCTTTTTAACATAAACCCGCACGTTTTACTTGAATATCACGTGATTTTTTTATTGGGGCGTGAAAAAAGGCATTATTAAAGCATCATTAAACCGGTGAAATTCTCACGCAAAGTTTTCCATTTTTGGCGCATAACAATCCACCAAGGACTCGATGGAAAATCACACGCGAGGTTTTCGCTTTTTCGCAAATAATCTCCACGCGTGGTTTGTTTTAAGGTGCGCGAGAATCGTTTCTTTTTTTTAACAAAACCGAGAGTTTCGTACGAAAAATAGGAATTTTACACGATTTTTATATTTTATCGTAGAAAAAGTGATTTTTTAAAGATAAACTATACGTTGAGGTAAATCAATGAAATTTCCACGCGAAGTTTTAATATTTTTGGTGTATAAAAATTCACCGAGGACTCGATGAAAAATCTCACGCGGGGTTTTCCTTTTTTTCGCAAATAATCTCCACGCGTGGTTTGTTTTAAGGTGCGCGAGAATCGTTTCTTTTTTTTAACAAAACTGAGAGTTTCGTACGAAAAAATTTGACTTTTATACGAATTTTTTATTTCACTGCAGAAAAAGTGTTCTTTTTTAAGGAAAACTATACGACGAGGTAAATTATGGAAATTTCCACGCGAGGGTTTCCTTTTTTGGCGTATAAAAATCCACCGAGGACTCGATGGGAAATCTCACGCGAGGTTTTCGTTTTTTCGCAAATATTCCACGCTGGATTTGGTTTAAAGCGCACGAGAATCGTTTTTTTATTTTTTAACAAAACCGCGAATTTCGTACGAAAAATAGGAATTTTCTACGAATTTTATTTTTTATCGTAAGAAAAGTGACTTTTTTTAATAAAAACTATACGTTGACATAGATTAATGAAATCTCCGCGTGAGATTTTTCTTTTTTGCCGTATGAAAATCCACGAAAAACTCAATGGAAATCCACACGCGAGGTTTTCGTTTTTCCCAAATAATTTTCACGTGGGGTTCGTTTAAATGCGCGTGAGAATCGTTTCTTTTTTAACAAAACTGCGAATTTCCTACGAAAAATAGGAAAATTACACGAATTTTATTTTTTATCGTAAGAAAAGTTACTTTTTTTAATAAAAACTATACGTTGGCATAGATTAATGAAATTTTCACGTGAGATTCGGTTTAGCGCGCGTATAAAAATCCACAAAATACTCAATGGAAATTCTCACGCGAGGTTATCGTTTTTCCGTAAATAATTTCCACGTGGGATTCGTTTAAATGCGCGTTAGAATCGTTTCTTTTTTAACAAAACTGCGAATTTCCTACGAAAAATAGGAAAATTACACGAATTTTATTTTTTATCGTAAGAAAAGTTACTCTTTTTAATAAAAACTATACGTTGACATAGATTAATGAAATTTTCACGTGAGATTTGGTTTAGCGCGCGTATAAAAATAAACAAAATACTCAATGGAAATTCTCACGCGAGGTTATCGTTTTTCCGCAAATAATTTCAACGTGGGGTTCGTTTTAAAATCCGTAAGAATCGTTTCTTTTTTTAACAAAACCCGCGAATATCAATACGAAAAAATCCGGGAAAAGGCAAGTAATTTTTATCGTTAAGAAAAAGTGACCTTTTAGGAAACTAGTACCGTTGGAATAAGATTAATTGAATCTTTATTCACGTGAGATCGGTTTAGCACGCGTTATAAAAATGTCGTAAAAGACCGAAAACACAAAACTCTACGTAGAATTTATCGCTCGTGAATTTTGGTGAATTCGAAGAAAAACACAAACGACTACGTTTTAACCGAACAGTCAAAAATTATATACTGTATCAGGAATTAGTTCGTTTGCAGTGTAAAAAGAGTGTTTTTTCGTAGATTTTAGTCTCAAGGTGAACTTATCCTAACACTAACCTAACCTAACCTATAACCTAACCTAACCTAACCTAAAGCCTAACTTAAAATAACCAACTAACCTAACCTAACCTAACGTAAACCTAACCTAACCTAACCTAACCTATACCTAAACTAACCTAACCTAACCATACCTAACCTAAAACCTAACTAACCTAACCGTAACTAACCTAACCCTAACGCTAACCTAACTAACCTAGACCTAACACTAACTTAAACCTAACCTACCCTAACCTAAGCTAACATAACCTAACCTAACCTAACCTAACCTAACCTAACCTAACCTAACCTAACCTAACCTAAACTCACCTAACCTAACCTAACGGCACCTAAAGCTCTAACTACCTAACCTAACCTAACCTAATTAAACCTAAACCTAACTAACTAACTAACAACCTAACTAACCTTACCTAACCTAATCCATAAGTTCACTGACGTTTTTTTTCTACGCAAAATTGGTTTTTTACTCTTTTTTCGCATGCTTTTTAACACTCTTTTTCTAACATTGTTGCGTAAAAAACTGTTTTTTCGGGTCATAACTGTCACATATATAACGAACCGACATTTTTATACGCAAAAATGGCAGAAAATCACGTAGATTGACTGATTCCAATTTAGAAAAAAAGAACACAAAAAATACGCAAAATTTAAAAAATCGATAGGTTAACTTTTAAAGCCCTTAAAATAAATTGGTCGTAGAGTACGTTTTTGCCTCCCGCGGATACTAGAAACGTGTCCTACGCTCGTGGGTGACGTGCTATTAGACTCGTTCTTGATATTATGGTACGAAAAAGAAGAAATACCTCACGTAAGTTAGGTTTCTTACTAAAATAAAGAAAATCAAACGCACGAAACCCGCGTGAAAACTGTTTGCGAATAATAAAATCAAGTTTTCACGTCATATAAATATCAAAATTTTGTAAACGATATCTCGCGTAAGATTAACCTAACCTAACCTAACCTAACCTAAGCATTAAACCTATATCTACGTGAGATAATTATTTTTTTTTGTAATACAAAAACCTTACTCGTGTTAGGTTTCAAAACTCCATAGTGAAAATCTCGCGTAGATATTCATAAAAGATATTTCGCGTAAGAAATATTTGCTATGCAGGATTTAGCGTTATCTAGTGTTGGTTATATAAGGATTTCTCTTTTTTGTAAACACTCTTCACGCTCTCGCTCACCAAATTATGTTTTCATAAGTTTATTAAAAACATTTACGATGATCTAAAAAGGATTATTAATATTATTACTAGATATTTATGACTGAGCGAATTGTTAAGAGAACCTTTTGGTAGAAAAATCAATGGTTTTTCGTATACGTCAAAATAAGTTTTCAATATTTTAAACTAGAAACCTCGCAGTCGAAAGGTTTTATCTATAAACTGAATAAGCTTATTGGTATTTATGTATGTACCTATGAATTTGTTTTGTTACGAAAATCTCACGTAAATTAGGTTTCAAAGTTACGTATCCAAAATCTCACGTGAATATTGTTATATATAGATTTCCGAGCACGAAATCCCTACGTTGAGAATTATGTTTATAACCAATCAAAAAATTTCAACGTCAAAAAAAGTAATCAATCTTTTTATCAAAGCAAATCTTGATAAACTTAGACAAATGGAAGAGGAAATTATAGGATATCAATACGAGATAAGGAATTCTTTTTGTAAATACAAAAACCAACGTAAATTAAGTTTCAAAGTTATGTATCCAAAATCACACGTAAATATTGTTATATAATAGTTTCGGCAGAAACCCACGTGGGAGTATAATATTTTGCAAAAAAAATAACCAATTTTTTTAAAACGTCAAAAAAGTATCAAACCTATTAAATATAAAAGAAATCTCAATAGCGCCGAGGTTTACCATATGGTGATATGAGCATTAGGGATGCGCTGGTGAGATAACAGTTGTTTTTTGTAAATAACAAAAATCTCACGTAAAGTAAAATTTTCAAAGTTAACTAAACCAAAATTCTAACGTGAAATATGGTATATAATATAGTTGCACACAGAAACCTACGTTGGGATTATGTATTTATAAACCAAATAATACCCAATATCAACGTCACAAAATAAAGTATCAAAAATTTCTAAAAAGATAATTTCGCGCGAGGTATAATATCCAATGGAAGAATTAAGCACAGTATATTCTACGTGAAAATGTATAATAGTTCTTTATATGTAAAATACAAAATTCACGTAAAGGTAAATTTCAATTAGTAAATCCATCAAATATCTCATCGTTAAATATTGTTTTTAATTTAATAATAAGTTTCACAACCGAAACCCAACGTGGGAATTTATTGTTCATTAACCAATAAACCTCAATTTCACGTCAAAAAGTAGTTCCAATACCTTCATAAAGAAATCTCGCGCGAAGTTTCTTCCTATATGAAAGAGTTAGCGTATATCTACGTGAAGTAAAAGTTCTTTTTGCAAATACATAAATCTCACGTAAAGTAAATTTCAAAGTTACGTAACCTAAAATCTCACGTGAATATTGTATATATAGTTTCGATAATTTTTTTGAATGAGTAAAATAATTTCCTGATTTAAAGATAATTGGTTATTAAAATCCATTAAATAAAGAATATTCCGACGTGTATAGAAAATTTATTTCTATTGGTTGGATTTAGCGTATATCTCCGGTGGTTTAGGTTTTCTCTTTGTTAAGTCAACAAAAAATCTTTCCACGTATAAATAAAGTTTCAAAGTTATTCTATTAAAAGTCTCTCTACTCAAATATTGCTCTATTATATTGTAGTTTTCTGCACGAAACACACGTTCGGATTTTTAATTATTTTTGCAAATATAAATAAACACAATTTTAAGAACATAAAATGTATAAAATTTAATAAAAGGAATCTCGCGCGAGGAGGTTTATCCTATGAAGAATTAAGCGTATATCCACGTGAGGTAATAGTTCTTTTTATGTAAACTTACAAAATCTTTTTCTCAAGATTTGCTTATACCGACGCTTATAAAATACTCGTTTAACATTGTTATATAAGTTTTTAGACACGACAACCATACCGTGTGGAATAAATGATTTATTAACCAATAAACCAATTATTCATAAGTCAATAAACAAGTATTCAAATTTCAATAAAAGTATCTCGCGACGAGGTATTTGAATCCATATGAAGATTTTATAGGTATAATCTACACGTGGAGTGTTAGAAAGTTCTATTTTGTAATTCAAAATCATTCACGTAAATGTATATTTATTCAAACCTTTTTATGTACCAAAATCTTCCACGTGAAATAATTTTGTTGATGATAGTTTCCAACACGATACCCACGTGGGAATTATTGTTTATACCATATAAATCACAATTTTTAAACTGTATAAAAAAAAGTATAGAAAAGTTTATCACTTAAAAGATTATCTCGCGCGAGGTTTTTAATTCCTATGTAAGATATTAGGCCGTATATCATATCGTGGGATTATTAATAGTCCTTTATTGTAAATATCAAAAATCGTTAGACGTATAGTATATTTCAAAAAGTTTAGTGTTACCAAAATCTGCACTGTGAATTGTTATTAATTTATGTTTTCCACACGAAACTCCTTCCACGTGGGAAATTATGTATTCATACAAAATAATCGACATTTTCAACAGTCAAAAAAGTTTCTAAACCATTCTATATAAAGATATTGACCGTAAAGAATTTTTATTTCTAATGGTGGATTTAAGGCGTTATGATTTCTAACGTGGTTCAGGTTTTCCATTTTGAGTAAACACTAAACCTCACGTATTAACACGTAATGACCTATTGTTAATATTTAATTTTTTCTAGCGCTAAACCCACGTTGGATTTAATATATTTGCACAAAAATAAAACTCCGTTTTTACGTCGAAAAAAGTATTCAAAATTTACATAAATTGAAAATCCGCTGCGAGACTTTATCCTATGAAGAAATGAAGCCGATCATGTACGTGAGTTTAACAGATTCTTTTATGTAAATACAATCTCAAGTAAAGTAAAATTCAAAAGTTACCTTAATCCGAAAATTCTCACGTGAATATTGTTATATATATTATGTTCCGACCTGCAATCCACGTGGGAATTAGGTTTATAACCAATAAAACAATTTCAACGTCAAAAAAGTCATCAAAAAAATTTGCGTATAATAATATTCTCACGTATGATTTTACCAAATGGAGTATTTAGAGTATTACTCTACGTGACGGTTAGGGTTTTCTTTTGAGTTAAATGCGGAAAATTCACGTAATATAGTTTTCAAAGTTACGTATCCAATAAATCTCACGTGGAATCTTGTTTATGAGATTTTTAATCACGAAAATCCATCACGGTAGGAAATTAGTGTTTATATACCAATAAACCAATTTTATATACGTCAAAAAGTATCAAATTCCTAAAGAATATCTTCGACGCTGAGTTTAATCCATTGAAATGAATAAGCGTATAATTTATTCTACGTGAGGTAAAAGCTACTTTTTTTAAATACAAATAAAATTCTCATCACGTATTATAAAGTATTTTCAAAGTTATAGTTCCCATATCCTTAAGTAAAAAATCAATCATAGAATTTCACAACACAGAGATAAACCTTCATTGTAGTAGAATTAATAAAACATAACATTAAACAACTGATCAATCGCAAAAAATATTCAAAAAATTCCATATATGATATCTCGCGTAAGATTAATACCATGGAGCATTAGCCTAATAAAGAAGATGACGTAAAGGATTCTAATTCTTGTTGTACTATGTTCCGCCCACTCGAAACCGCGTGGAGAGTTACTGTTATATAATTCTATTGAAACTCCGATTTCTAACGTCAAAAAGTACATCACAATAATTTTCATAATGAATTCAGCGGTAAAGTATATACAATGAGAGACATTTAGAACCTAATAATCTGGACGTGAGTTTATAGATTCATTGATTCGTCGAATAAATACAAATAATCCCAATGAAGACTCTTCATTAATTTTTCGAATAGAAACTTTATGGAAATCAAACGGTGAAAATTCATTATTCTTCAATAATTTTTATAAGTTCAGCACGAGAACCTACGTGGGATATTATGTTTATAAACCGATAAACGAAATTTGGATGTCTGAGAGAGAAAAAAGTATCAAAAATTTACAGTAAAATAAATACAAATCGAAAAGTTTAAATTTATCAATGAATCACAAAAGAACTAGCGAAACCTCGCAAGCAAGAAGAGTTATATCGAGTTTAGAATTCAAATCGGTAAACCTATCTCGTTGATAATTTAATTTTGTGTCCTTAAAAGAACACACTAATATATACATCCGAAAAAGGTATCATAATATAATATATTAACGTATATTTCCACAGATTTATTGATTCTTCGAATAAGTTCATGGATTCCTCAAATGAAAACTACACGTGAAAATTGATTTATGTAAAATTAATTTAAACAAATTTTTACGTCTAAAAAGTGTCAGATTATTTTGGCTATAAAACAAGATACACTTACTATAGAGGCATAGTTTTTTATTCTCAACGATATAATATAAGGAATAAAGATAGAATAAAGAAATAAAATGTTATATACAAAAAAAAAAAAATATTTTGTAGTCATTAAAAGTATTTACTCCGCCTTTTCCACAAGATCAAATCTTGCGAGCACGCATATCTCTTCTTGAAGGTTGGCTGCTGCCCGTAGAGTCGTCGTTGATTCAGTTCATGGATCGACAGACACGCATCCTTCTAAGCTATCGGTCACTAGGTATATATAAAGTGGCAGCACGTATTTGTGCTTCTCTTCTGCAATTTTGTTCCTATCGTTCTAAGCCCCTCCGGAGCGAGGTTTTAGAGATTTCGATAGAGAAGTTACAAGGGAATAGAAAGGAGTTCCAACTCGGTTTTACATTCAAAATGTTCTCGTTCGTGTATCTGTACATAATTCTCGACACTCTCCGCCAGTATATCGAACGCCTATCGAGTTTTTTTAATTCCGCTGTCTGTCTTTTAAGGATCTTATGCATCGGATGCGAGTCCCGAGTCGATCTTGGTTTAAATAGAAACTCTTCATTTATGTTCCGAGATGGAAGGCGTAGAACAATTATCGAAAAAGCGACGTGGTGATGAGAGATAGTGAGATCGCCGGTGGCCCTATAATCCGCCCCTGCGGGTTATTATGACGCGCCTTCTTCAATTCTTTCTTTTTATTAATGTTGGAGGAGAGGCGTCCAGGCTTTCTTTATTAACTCGAAAATCGAATGGGGTTGAACGAGAGGCAAAAAGCCCTTCCGAAGCTCTTTCGATTTCGTATTCCCTTCTTTTGTCAAGGTATGAAGCGATGTGCTCCGAGGTTGGGAGATCAAGAGGGTATAAATTATCAATCGTAGGTTTATTTTCACCCCAAATATTCTTCGATTCCTTTTTTTTAATTAACGTTGATGACGAAAAGGTATTGGGATCTTCGTTGTCAGCTCCATAATCGGACGGGGTTGAACGAGCGGACCAAATCCCTTCCGAAGCTGTTGGGGCTGGGATATTATCTCTCCCCAAGTAGAATGGGGTAAGATCGACGGTTTCGCTTTGAATAGGAGACGGTGTCCAATTGCCCATCGGAGGTTCCTGTCGATGGAAAATATTCAATTCCTTCTTTTTATTCAATTTAGTCGAAAAGGCATCCTGGTCTTTACGTTTAGCTTTTACCTTTTTTACCTCAAAACTAGAAAGGTAATGCTCCATGGCTTTAGTTGGTGAAAAATTATTAACATCGGTGATAGTTTTTATACTACACGCTTCAGGTGTATTTTTAATGGGGGTTAATACTTTCTTCTTTAATCCCTTCTTTTTATTTGATGTTTTTGAAAGCGCATCCGAGTCTGCATTATTACCTCGACGATCTAAATTCTTATACCTAAATTCTTATACTCTTTATTAACACTAGAAAGATCCATTGTAGAGTGATTGATAAACTCGATCGAGGCAACCTTTTTATAGAGCGTGGTGACGTATTGATATTTGAATTCAAATATTAAAAAAATAATATTCTTAATTAATAATTTGGCAAAAAAAATTCCACAAACGTACAAACACCCCCACACTCATATATGACGTCAATAAATATATTCCCTTTGAGAGTACAAAAATTTAACGTGAAATAAGTTTCATAAGCTAATGTAACTAATTTATTTTCGTATTAAAGCAGCTTTACCTATTCTTATCTGAACTACGTTTTATATAGTAACTTAATTTTTCAGAACGTTTGCTTAACTCAGTGTCGTTTTATCCCTAATCATATCTGCCAATTGTAACTAGGACGTCCATTGGCCAGCAGAAACCTCGCATAAAGAACACTCGTTACTATTTAGCTATAGCATATCCCTATTTGTTTTAAAAAAAGTAGGTTGAAACAGGAAATTAAAAAAGCTTCATTGAATGTTTTTTTTTTTATAAAAATAGAAATGTAAATTTAAAATAAAATTTTATTTTTAATTAATAAAGATTAATAAAAATTACATAATTTGGTCGCGAACATCCCTTCTTCCGACAAGAAACTATTTCTTGCGAGTCGGCTTCAATTGTTTTTTTAATTTTTTTCTCATTTCCGTAATTAGAGATTTGATGTGCGATTTTATGGTGCTTTTTATTCTATTGATCACGACTCCATTATCAAATCCTAGTACATGTGAATAAAATTTTATAGTACTTGGGGTTATGTGTTTCCTTACACACCCCGCTGAGATTTTGTCATTTTTCCTTTCGATCTCGTTCTTAAAAATCATGAAGAAAAGGTTCCTCTCTCCATTGCTGAATAGTTTCTTCTTTTCCAGTGGTTCTTTGTTTCTCAAATCCATCAAAGCTTTGGTCTGAGAGTCCGCTTCAATAAGAACGAACGAAATCATTCTCTCCTCAACCGTTCATCCTCATTTTTTTTTGAACTGATGGGTTGTTACAAAAATTCTACTATAAAAAGAAATATAATACATTAGTGGAATAAGTTAAAAAAATTCATATATATGTATTTATATAAAATTTTTACGGAATATTATTTTACTTCTATTCTGTATTCATTCTTGTTCGTCATCTGTCCAATCGATCCATCGTCATCGTCCGTCGTCATCGCCACCTGACTATTAGGATTCGAGAAGTGCACCATGATTATAAAAAATCGTTGAGTATTCCGCTCGCAGATGAAAGACTGGGGGTGTGGAGTAGAGGTTGAAGGTAGTTGCGGTATTTCTCTCAATAGTGTAAATCGTCTTTTTGTCGTCATATCAGTAAACAGAGGAAATCAATATATTAATATATATATAAATATATATACTTATGTTTATTTAATTTTAATTTATTTATATTTATTTTATTATATTATCTATTTTATTTCCACTATATTTAAATATCCTGTTTTTTTTTTAATTTTCGAAAATCTTAAAAAAAAATTTTCATAAAAAATAATAATAATATCCACAAAAAATTATATATGAAAATTACATAAATGATAAATATAAATACAATCTGTCTTATTTACCAAAAGGTTTTGTTCGATATATAATATATTATATATATTATAATATTAATAATTATCATTATAATAATATTATATATAAATATATATAATATATATTAATATATATATATTAATATAATACTATATTAAATATCTAACTTTAATATATCGGTGAAAATAAGGAACAAAATACTGTCGTCGATTATCTTTTACCTTATTTCTTCCCCAATATTATTGCCATAGACCTAACATTCTCGTAGTAAAAGAGAGAGGAGGTGGCAGGAATTGGATTCACTCGATTCGTCGGTGTTTTTCTAGGAGTTGATGACCCCGTCTGTTCTTCACATTATACAGAGTCTCACGCTTTGTTTCCGTTTTGACTTCCGTTCACTATTCTGGGTATTTCCCTTTTGCGGTGTTTATGATGATTTGTAAAATAAATGTTTTCTTATGAATAAAGTTGTTAGGATTTTGGAGACTACTGGCACTTCTCTCCGGGGAATATCGGGTGATGTAAATTCAACTCGTTCTTGTTCTTTATCTTCCTCCTTTTTCAACACCCTCTTGCATCGTCGTCCCTACTCCGACTTGCTTGAACAGGGATGATCATCGAAGATTCTCGAGTGTGTTTTTCACCACCCATGGATCTTATCGGCATCTCTACTCACTCCTCCTCCATCCTTCATCGTTCGGGTGACGTCTGGAGCTTAATACAGCTCTCACTCTTCGGATAGACTCAGTCCTGGCGCATTAATATTTAAGCGCCTTATACGGTTTTCGTATTGGATGAAACTTCGTTACGGGTAAAATCTGATCGGATGCTTTGGCTGGCGCGTCAACGTGAACTTCGACGAGCGTTCGAACTATCGGGTGACTTTTCCCGACGCGCGCAGATAATCATCACTCGGCCTCCTTTTCGTCTTCCATGCAGAGTTTTCCTCCGTTTCGTCTTCTCTACCGCCAATCTATTTAAAGTTGTTTGAGAACATTTTGTAAGTAGAGATTCTTTTTGGTTTCTAGAGTAAGCTAGTTCCGGACCATGGATTACGGTGCTTTGGTAGGTTGTATATTTCTCTGCGTAGTTTCGTAGTAGATACATTAAATCGGGCGACGTTTTTTCCAGAATGCTTCCGGTTGATGAAAATCCGCCGTTTCCTGTAAGTCCGTGCCTTTCTGTTAGAACGTGGTGGTAAATTGCTTCTGCAAAAACGCAGCATTTGTCGTTCTTTTGTTCCATGGCGTTAGCCTAGCGCTTGACATTCCGTTGACAAAGGCCCCTCTGATATATTAATAAACAACACTTTTTCTGAGGATCGAAGAATCCGCCTTATTATTCCGGCGTCCTCCGTGGATTCTTCTAATTATCGTCGTTCTCTCTTTCTTAAGAGCGTTCGTCGCGACCCGCCCATTCTCGCCTCGCCTCCAGAAACGTCGGTCTCACGTAGGTCACGTAAGCGTCCAGGGCGATTTTCAATGTGTGAGTTAACATGATTGTTGCGTCCCCGTACATATTTTGAGTTTTGTGTTTCTCGCAGTTTAAGATGTAAAGATTTTTGAGTTCGTCCTGATTCGAAGAACCGGCTGCGGAGCTTTCGACATCGGCGCCCACGATTTCGCTCACAGTTTGTATTTTTTTTATATTGTGGTACTCCTCCATCGTCAGATTGCATATGATGCCGGACCTCCCCGAGGAAGCGGCCAGAAGTAAAAAAATTACGATGTTTCTTTGTATGATGGCTGGTGTGTACATCTTTGAGTTAATCATCCCGTTGACGAGATTCTTCATTCCGGCGTGGAAAAAATTATGTCTGATCACCTTATCGATATCTTCACAGAAAATCATTTTTGTAACATCCTTCTTTTCTTTTCTCTGTTGGAACGCCGCTTTAGAGTTAGCTAACTGGTGTTTGAAATAAGGAATTTCGGTGGCTATGAACCCCTTTAGGTATTTTTTCACGCCCGATTGAATTTGTTTCAGCTTCATCATCTGCTTCAAAAATTTTACGAAATCCTCGATTTTCATGGTCATGGTGTTCGGCGAAAGCGTGGTCTTTTTCGACCACTCCATTAGTAGAGATAAATATTTTTGACCGTGCTCGTACGTCGTCATACCCAACAGGTGATATTGAAGATTGGCCGCTTTTTTGGGAGAAAATGGAGTATGTGGATTTAACCGCAGTGCGGAAAATACATCGATAATATTTTTTTCGACATTTTGAAACCTCAGCAAGATCCTTTCGTATAACGCCGTATTGTTCTTTAAAAAGGACTTATATTTTGTTATCAAATTATTTTCTATTATCTGGTGGTGTTCTACCCATGAGGACGATATTTTGTTTTTACTTTTTTCGATTTTAAATTCATTCCCGTCACCAACGTCGTCGCCATCATTTTTACCTTTTGATTTGTTTTGTCCCCCAATTACGGTCGGGCTAGAGTTTTTAAGCTCTCTTCGCTCTGAACGATTAGATTGTTATGGTTTTTTTCTCACTGTAGATTGTTCATTGTTGTATTAAAATTTTATTGAGGTTGGAATACGCACAAAGCCCCAACATCATTTTTATTCGATGTGTAAAAAGTGACATACTTGCATTTCGCATTTAATTAGTAGTACCTTCGTAGTTTTTGACTAATTTTATCATGTGTATTATTTCGATTTCACAAATGGTCCTTTAAGGTCGGTGAATGTACACTTAAAAAATAAAAAAAAGTATTAGAACAAACCTTGGTGACGTTAAACAAACAATAGAACTATTTTTTTGCTATACTTCCAACCCACCTTAGAAGTAAAATACACTTAATTCCGCTGTTTTTTGTAACGAACAGTGTTTCTTCATTTTTCGGAGATGCTCCTCTCCACCATCTTCTACACTTCCTCCATGGTGTCTCGTAGTAACTGTAGAGCTCTGAATTGCTGACGGGTCTTATATTTTGGAAATAAAACTATCATATTGAATTTTCTAAACGAAGAATATATTATATTATATATAATTAATATAATATATATTATTAATATTTATATATATTTAAACTATTATATAATATATATCTTAGTAATATATTATTAATATATAGTAGTATAGTAGTTATATTATAAATTATATGATATATATATATATTATATATTAATATATATATATTTAAATAGTTTAATATATGTTAACATTCAATTGACCTAATTGAAAGGTGTTAAAAAAGATGGAACAAAAATTATTCTATATCGTTTTAATATGATATTAGTAGCCAAATTTAAATTCTACCAAAAAAATAAACGAATATTAAATTATAAATTACAAAAACTTACGCGTAGATCCTTTATAGTATAGTCATATCCTAGGAATTGTCTCAGGGTGGTAATTACCCTCCATAATGATGTTTTTGAGGGTATTTTTCATATCACGTAGGTTCTAGTGGTAATTTTAGGGGCTGAGGTAATAGTCACGTCATCTTTCATGAGCGTATTTTTAGGTGCACGTACATGCGAAGAATCGATACGCACTGACGCAAGTCTACGACCTTGAGCGGACTCACGCACTACAGTACTAGTGTGCGTGAGCCATTAACCGCCCTCACGTATATTAGTATAGGTAGGTTCGTGTGATGTTTTACTCCTTCCGTTTTTTTCAAGGAGTGTTTTTTAACTTCATCGTCAGGTAATTCTGAATCTTTATCCTCTACTCTGCTTCTTCATCAGTTGGGTAATTTTCAGTGATCATTGGTGATTCCTGAGGCGTTATTTACCCGCTCCAGCTGTGTCTAGAGGATTTTCCTTCTCACGAGGTTCCTGAGGACTTTTTAACCCGCCTTATGCTGCTCTTGATGGGTGTTTTTACCCGGCCTCAGCTCTATTCATGTGTTCACGGGAGGGGTTTCAGTGCACCACTGATCAGGGCACCGCACTCTCGAGGCTAGCTTCCCATTCAGACCTAGGCCCATTCTCGAGAGGCCTTCGTCTGTGCTGTGTGGGTTCATCTCGTTACTAGCTCTTGGTATTTTCTGTGAGGAGGGTTTCACGGTCAAACCCCCCCCTCCTATTCTGTGCCTCTCGTGGAGGTCTTCAGTTCCGTAGGGAGACCACTGAGCTCACTCCTACCTCTGTCGAAGCCTGGCTCTTCATATGCCTCATCAGATTGTAACCATATCACTACTACCACCAGTTGCTTAACTACTACATCCATTCGTGTTAATGCACAATACTCGCGCCGCCTTTTAACCAGTCTCCTCTACTAGCACTGCACCGCCAGGAACACCACTACACAAGGCGGGTAAAAATGTAAGAACTTTCCCACCAATCACCGTCCATTCCTGCAGTCAACTGGAGTTCGAATCGAATTAGAGAAAGAGAGAGAGAAGAGAGAGAAGAGAGAAGAGAGAGAGTAGAAGAGAGAGAAGAGAGAGAGAGAGAGAGAGAGAGAGAGAGAGGGAGAGCAGAGATGAGAAGAGTTGAGAGAAGAGAAAGATGAGAGAGAAGAGAGAGAGAGGAGAGAGAAAGAGAGAGAAAGAGAAGAGAGGAGAGAGAGAGAGAGAGTGCTATCCCATGAAGCAAAAGAAACCAATTTCTTTTAGTGCTTTCTAATCTTTGAAGCCTATTAGACCCAATTTCTTTTAGTGTTTTCTAATCTTTGAAGCAAATGCAAAGAAAACCCAATTGCTTTAGTGCTTTCTAACCTTTAAACAAAGGAAACGCAATTGTTTTTGGTGCTTTCTAACCTTTGAAGCAAAGGAAACTCAGTTGCTTTTAGTGCTTTCTAACCTTTGAAGCAAAGAAAACCAAATTGCTTTTAGTGCTTTCTAACCTTTGAATCAAATGAAACCCAATTGCTTTAATGCTTTCTAACCTTTGAAGCAATGGTAAAGGAAACCCAATTGATTTCAGTGCTTTCTAATCTTTGAAGCAAAGGAGACCCAATTTCTTTTAGTGCTTTCTAATCTTAGAAGCAAAGGAAACCCAATTGCTCTTGGTGTTTTCTAACCTTTGAAATAAAGGAAACCCAGTTGCTTTTAATGCTTTCTAACCTTTGAAGCAAAGGAAGCACAATTGGTTTTAGTGCTTCCTAAAGTTTGAAGCAAAGTAAACCTTTCAGTGCTTTTAGTGCCTTTAGCACTTTGCTGGAATTTTTTATTTATTTATATTTTGTAACTTCTCTCTTGGGTAATGTTAAAGACATTCATGAAATCTATCAGAGTTGGGAGCTCAAATCAAAATTTGGTAAATCAAAGGCCGACATACAACTATGTACGGCGATTGAAATTGCTTAAGTCATAGGCAGTGAAGGAAATAGATGAAGGAAAAATATTCCAGACTTTACCATGCGTATATTCTGCGCTGTCATCATGAGCGATGACGCTCGCGAACAAATTTTTTTTTATGTTGTTTGCTTAGTTAGCTTAAAGGCGAGGACATATCAAAACGAACGCGATCCGAATGAGAACCCGAGCGAGAACAAGAACGAGAGCGAGAACGAGAACGAGAACGAGAACGAGAACGAGAACGAGAACTAGAACGAGAACGAGAACGAGAACGAGAACGAGAACGAGAACGAGAACTAGAACGAGAACGAGAACGAGAACGAGAACGAGAACGAGAACGAGAACGAGAACGAGAACGCGAACACAAACACGAACATAAACTCGAAAGCGATCAGCTGAATATTTGGTTAAGACTGAAATAACACACTCTGGAAGGGTGAACAAATTGCTAGTTCTAGAAGACTGCGAGATAGGAAAATCAACTGAGCAGTAAACTCACGAAATTGTATATTCGGAAAGATCTGCTTTTGTGCGCGCAAACTAATTCTGCAACAGCTGGCGCTCCCTTTGGTTTGGGCGTAACTAAGGCGTTTATCGCATT
>JABUQX010066329.1:22500-40000 GCA_015478945.1 Trachelipus rathkii
ACCAAATTTTAAGACGACCCTGCGAAACTTTTTGCGTTAGATGGTGGCTTGGTAAGTTTTCGTCCTCTTAATTATTATATTGTAACATGCAACTCGCTCCTTTCGCGATATAGAAGGTTGTTCTATGATGGTGGTCCTCGCGTTGTTCCTTTCGAAATTATTAATAGCAGGGCTTCTGAACGGAGCCGCGAGCAGGTAGCCAGCGAGACCGTTCAGGCTCTGGAGCCGGAGCGGCTACCCAGTCGGAGACCAGTATACGAAGTCGCTCAAAGCTTTGAGTAACAACCGAAGCAAACAATTTTTTGGGTATGAGCCGGAAGATTGTGGAGACGGAAAAAAAAAAATATTGATAAATAAATTCGATTCCTAGAGCGTGGAGTGGAGCAGGAGCCCCGAGGCAAGATCTACCTGCTCCGCAGCAACCGCCTTAAATTCAGCGCTGATAAAAAAGAAACAACCATATACTAACAATATATATAGTTTATTGCAATTCGGTATCATTTATGCTTTTTGGATACAATCTGTTACTTACACTGTGTAATTTTAGGATTGGTGGCTTTTGCATCCGGCGTCTGCTATGAATTAAGTTTATTAACGTCTGATTATCTATAATATATATATATATATAATATATATATATATATATATATAGTATATATATATATATATTATAATATATATATTATATTATAATATACTATATATATATTATTGAGCAAGGCCGTCCAGGTTCGATCCTAGTCCGGATACCTAGCGTAGAAATTACTAGAAGAAGTTCCCCTCCTAGAATAGGGCCATATCCCCGTGAGGTGCGAACTTTTTATAATTGAAATTATAATACTTATATATATATATTATAGTATATATTATATATATATATATATATATATTATATATATATATATCATATAATATTATTATATATATTTATATATATATTAGTATATATATATGAATATATATATATATAAAATATATATAGTTATATATATATATATTTATATATATTATATATAATATATATATATATATATATATTAACTTTATATTGTATATATCATTATAATATATATTTATACATATAGTATAATTAATAATATTATAATATATTATAATTATAGTATATATATATATATAATTATATATATATTATATATATATATTATATATATATATAATCATATATATACTATATTATATATATATATATATATGGTGTGAAAAGACCAGAAAATTTACATGCCACCTCCAAAGAAGAATTAAAAATAGACCATTATGCATGTGGAGTTCTAACGTACGTAGAAAAAGGGAGTATGAAAGACCTAGTCAAGGAAAATTGGAAAAATAGAAAAAAGGAAGAGACTAACCTAACCTAACCTAGCCTAACCTAACCTAACCTAACCTAACTTAACAGCCTAACTTAACCTAACCTAACCTAACCAAACCTAATCTAGACCTAACAACTCAAAATAATATGAAAATACTGCTCTATAGTCTTAGTATTCCTCTCTATATCAGAAATCAATAGTACGTATATTTTGAAACTTAAAATAATGTATTTAAGTTCTTGAAACAATTTGCGAGAAGCCCTGAAATAGTTTTTCATTTGTCTATAAAAACACCTTTTAACAACGACTCACACGGGACACAAACACCAAAATTATATTATATATATTATAATATAATATAATATACGTATATAATATATGTATATATTATATAGTATATATATAGATATTATAATATATACATGTATATATATATATATTATATAATATATATTATATATATATTATTATACTACATATATATATATAATATAATATATATATAATATATATATATTAATATTATATATATATATATATATAATATATATATATATATATATACTATGTATATTATATATATAGTTATATATAATATATACACAATATATATACTATATAATATGATTATAAAATAATATTAGTAGTATATATATAGTAGTATATCAATATAATATATATTAAATATATATATATTATAGTAATAGTTATATATCTATATATGATGGGAGAGCAAATCTTAGATTCGAGTGCATGGTAGAGTGTACCCTGTCCGAGATGCACTGCAAGTTACCTGGTGAAGTTCCCCTTCTAGAAAACAGAAGTTAAAATACTAATATATATATATATAAATATTATAATTATATATAATATAGTATAATATATCATATATATATATATATATCATATAATATAATATAATATTATATATTATATATATATATACTAGTTATATATTATATATATATTAATATAATATATATACACTAGGCTTAGGTGATAAAGCGGCAGATCTATACGGCAGTTTTTATAACAGTTGTCATACAAAAATATAAATATTGTATAAGTCCGAAATAAATGATCGACAAGACACCGACTAAACAGCTTTTAAACGAGTGCAAGTATGCAAGTCAACAGGAAAGCATGAGGAAGTGGTCCAAAACTTTTGCAATGCGGATGCATACTTGACGAACGAATGGCTACTAGACAGTTAAGTCACAGGGTCCTCTAGAGAGTTGGTTGATGAGGAGAACGAAGAGGATAAGATTGTCTGAGGCGAAAGATTTCGTGCTCGAGCCAGCCTTCCTCAATGGAGACGTTATTAGACTAAAGAAAGTTGAGAAGAACAATATCCAGTGTATTAGGGATATATTAGTGTAAGGTGTATAAGATCAGATCTTACATCAGTGAGGCGCAACCAGTTTTGAGTTTCCGCAGACAGGAAGAAATTTTGAGAAAGCCTGTGAGTACAGGGAGATGAGAACTAATCCGTATAACCGAAAAATAGACCTAGGGACTCCACCTAGTTCAAGAGAGCTCTTATTTTGTATGGCTAAACTATATTATAAATATTATCTATATATATATATTATAGTAGTATAGTATATATAATATATTATATATATATGTATATATAATAATATATATTATATTATAGTATATATATATATAAGATATTACTGCTATATATATATATATATATATACTATATATATATTTATTATAATAAGTTCACACCTCACCTCCTATTCTAGGAGGGGAACTTCTCTAGGTAATTTCTATCTAGGATCCGGACTAGGGATCGAGCCCGGGCCCCTGCCATGCGACTCTGGAGCCACGGTAGCGTGATGGAATGCATACTCCAAACAATGAAGAATAATAATCCTTATGCAGAGAAAGCAACTGGGATGATGTGAAGAAGCTCCTGAAGTCGCTCAACCATCTTAGAAGTTTACTTAAATTTTTTATTATACATAAAACTTTCGCTGATCTGCAACTAAATTCATAAACGATAATGTGGTATTTCAAAGAAAGCTCACGAGAAGGGGAGGATGCGAAAGAATATTAAGAACATATGAAGGTATGAGTTGTGTGTGTGTTTTAGAAAAGATGTTGTAGTTGTGTGAAAGATATGTCAGGCACTGAATTTTTAACGCATTTTAAAATAATTATAATTTTCTTTGCCTAGCCAGAGATACCAGTTTCTTCTATAGGCCACTCTCTATTTCCCATTGAGAGAGACATCCTTCAAATTTAAAGTATATAGTAGGAAAGGGTGGAGTCGTCTGCATGATATAGGAGACGAATATGACAGAAAAATCATTTATGAAAATGATATGATAAAAAAAAAAAGTTGAACAGAACCTTGAAGAACACCACCATTTATTGCTTTAAAGGGTGAACAATGCCCGTCTACAAAAGCAGCTACTGAGAGACCAGAAAACAAATCAGGATAAACCCACAGAGAGAACGAGGATATTGGAAGAAAGGAGCTTAGAAATCAAAGGCTTATGCCAGACTCTTTCAAAGTCTCGAAATCTTGAAAAACAGAGAATCCAGAATCAGATATTAGAAAGAAGGTCACCAGCCACCCATTCCTTTCGGAAACTAAACTTTTGATCAGAGATAATAATAAAATATTTAAGGTACTTCAAAATCTTCCCGTTAAGGATAAATTAAATAATAAGAAAAGAACAGGAATTCAAACCATAGGACGCTAGTTAGATTGCTGAGAGGGTTTCTCTTCCCTCTACACAAGCTAAACGAGCTTAGACCACAATCAGGAAGGAAAATAAAGAATGATAAGTAGAAATTAAACAGTTTTAAGACGGGTGTAAGTTTAAAAACGGAGGTTTTAATGAGCCCTAGAAGCGATACCATCAGGACCATACACCTCCTTAGTATCGTGCTAAAAGAGAGCAGAAATCATGTCTTTAGAAGAAATTACAATTTTATTCGCTGGAAGAAGGTGGAGAAGGAGGTAAAACTGCGATATCATTTATGAATGAATTACAGGCAAAGCTTTGATATATATTATATATATATATAATATATATATATATATATTATATATACCTATATATAATATCTAATATTATATATAGTATATATTTATAGTATATATATATATATATTATATAGTATATATATATATTATATATAGGATATAGGCTACTGAAATAATGTGTTTTATTTAAATACAATTTCAAAATGTAATTGCGGCAAATACAATAGCCCATAATAGCACGTTATCATTTTAAATGCATCGCCGCAAAAACATATACAACCTACACAACGTCACACCTCACACACCACACACCAGTCAGCATCCCATGGGCAGCGACTTTGACATATACACCCACAAAACGTATATTATATGATATATATAATACTATATTATATATATAATTATTATATATATATATATATGTATATATATATATATATAGTATAGTATTTATATATATATATATAAATTATTATATATAATATGATATATATATTAAATATAAATTATGATATATTTTATACTATATATATCTAAATATAGTATATAATATATATATGATATTAATATAATTTATATATATATATATAATAGCCCGACGAGGTTATGTTATAGTACCTATCTTATGATATGTTATCTGTATATCCTACTATAGGTAGCGTATATTAATATTTGTATATAATATATGTTTATTTCGTCTTCCGTCTTGGTTGTTTTCTTTTGAGCTATGAGATTGCATTTCCTAAGACTTTATCAGTAATGATATATCCCAGGTTAAACCTTCGTTAAAACGTGCTTCGTGTTATAACAAATCCTGCTCTCAGTGTAGCGTTCATTCTCAGAAACTGCCCGACGCAGAAATTTGGAACCGGTCCACGTACAATTGGCTTAAGCTTTTCAGAGAATATATCCCAAAATTCACAGAACGATACTTGAAAAATGGAAATATGTGGATACCGATCGCTTTCATAAGAGCACAATAAAAATATTTAAACTAAAAAAGAACAAGAAAGTGTTGCGGAAATTAAATTTGGATGCTCACATATATAAGACAAATCTTGGAAACATTAAATTAATATTATCTTTACTAACTTAGATGTGAATATCCAAGTTCTTTGACAAGTTTCGCCAAAATCACACGTACTAGTTATGCAATAACTTATTTGGTACGAATCAGGATTCACGGCAATATTCAGTAGTGATAATCTAGGTTAAGTTAGTCTACCTCTTCGTTTAACAATAAATTTGGCATCCAAAACATTGATAGTAATTGTTAAAAAAGGGAAAAAGAAAAAAGAAGTCATTAAATTTAGTATGTTTACTTCCTCCATATACCGTATACCTACTTTTTAAGATTATAATATAGGACATGATGACTATTATGTTTAAATAAGTGCAACTTTACATTACGTACAATGCGTTTTATTTATTGCTATTTATTATTTATTATTTTTTTATGCTTTTACGTTGTTAGGCCACGAAAAATAATTATCTAATATATAATTTTGTCTACGATAGACAAAAGATGACAAATGATGCGTCATAGATAGGTTGTAGTGGAACTCATTAAGTATATCATAAATCAAACAATTCAAGACTTCTTCATGATTAATTCCAACCTTTACAAAGGTGTTTGGATAATCTTGAAGATATTGCATGCCCTTCTTTACTTCTCCACATTCCATATTCTTCTAATGCCATATTTTAATTACTCTTATCTTGCTTTCTTTCTTTTCTTGCACATCGTTAGTATATTATTATTGTATACTCCGACATCTATACTTATGCAGCGCTTTATCCTTTTAACATTAACTTCTCTCTCTCTCTCTCTCTCTCTCTCTCCTCTTCTCTTCTCTCTCTCTCTCTCTTCCTCTCGTCTCTCTCTCTCTCTCTCTCTCTCTCTCTCTCTCTCTCTCTCTCTCTCTACAATGTCCTGCCAATTGAGAGGTGTTGCTATTGATATTGGTATTTGATCGTAGTATAGATTATTAAGTCTTTTAACTTCCACGATTGTTGAAGGTTTGTGGTGTCAATATTTGTCTGTGTCTATTTCGATGTTATAAATTAGACTCAATTTAAAAGAATCATATGACACTCTAAAAAGGTTGAGCTTTGATTTTTGAAGTTTATGCGTTTATTTTGATTTAGACGTTTAATGCTGGTTTAAGCGGTTTTATTTTTGAATTTTATGCGGTTATGTTGAAAAGTTTCAGCTTTATTTAAGTTTCAGCTTTTATTTGAAGTTTAAGTGTTTATTTTGAAGTTTAAGTGTTTATTTTGAATTTTATGAAGTTCTAACGTTTATTTTGAAGTTTAAGTGTTTATTTTGAAACTTGGTGGTTTAAATTAAGGATTGGTGGTTTGTTTTGAAGTTTAGGTATTTATTTTGTCGAACCACCAAATAACACATACCATTTAAGTTTTAATTCCATTTAAAGGAGTACCAAATTAGAATTATTTCCATTTTATTCTCTTGTAATGTTTTGTGTTTAAAATGCAAGATAACACTAAATTGATATGTGTATTTTAGGGTGAAATAACAACATAAACGCGTTTATAAAGTCATTTTTAAACGGTCTTTGGATAGTGGCAGATTTACTTAAAGATCTTTTCTTTTCAAATTCTAAAAAATGGGTCTTGCATTGTCACATAAAGTTGAAATTAAATTTGAATATGGTTTGCAGTCTTTCACTCTCTCTCTCTCTCTCTCTCTCTCTCTCTCTCTCCTCTCTCTCTCTCTCTCTCTCTCTCTCTCTCTTCTCTCTCTCTCTCTTCACATGCTCGCAAAACTCATTATCAAAATCTTTCTACACCCTTCAAGCCTAGTGCTTCTTGAAGTCTTAACTTTCGTTTTTGATATACGCTGGTTAAGATTCCAAAAAGCACTTGGCTTAAGAAGTATGTTGAAAGTAGAATATAATTATAGAACACTATAGTGCTCGCTCTTCTGCCGATCTAAGATATTCCACGTCAAAGATTTTTGTACTCGTATAAGCTCACTAGCTGTTAACATAAAATCGAGAAGATCTTCACTCTTTTGCAATGTCCGTAGAAACGTTCCTTCACATACTAGTTTTTTCTCTACCTGTTTAATATATCTTTTATCTTTAAAATGTTTTTTCGAGGTCGGTCCGAATTCCTGAGTGACTCTTGCTTTAACCACAATTCAATCTCATCTCATATTATAAGTAATCATTCTCTCTCTTCCGTTGTGTATTATTTCCTTCATGATTTTAAATACTCTCTATTTGTTTTCAATTCCATGCTCTCACACTCATTTTATAAACTTATTATCCCTGCCGGTAACTTATTGATTTTTTCCAATTATTATTTCCCATTTATATGTGAGATATTTTAATTATTGGCAAAATATAGCCATGCACACCCTATACGTATATTATATTATATATAATATATATATATATATCATATATTATTATTATATTATATATATATATATATATATATAATTATATATATATATATAATTATTTTAATTATTATTATCGATTATATATATATATATACTATCATATATATATATATTTATCATATATATATAGTATATTAATATAATATAATATATATATATTTATATAGATATATTATATAAAATATCTATATATATATATATATATATATATATATATATTTAAAGGAAGCAAAGAGGAAATCGAAACTTATGGAATTCATGAGTTGAGTTAATAATAAGGAAGAAGCAAGTTTTTATGCGCAATAGCAAAGAGAAAGCAATGATGCGTTCGACGGATATTCCATAGTTTTCCACTTCCTTTCAGTCTATTCCCTATAGCTATAAATTTATAATATATATATATTATATAATATATAGTATTATAACCATATATATTATAATATATATTTACTATACTATTATATATATATATATATATATGTTTAATAAACTCATTATAAATAATATTTTATATATTATATATATACTATATATTATATATTATATTATATATTTATTAATATATATATATATATAATATTATATATATATAAATATATATATATATTATATATGTAGTATATATATATATATCATATTATATATTAGAATATATATATATATATATAATATAGTATATATATATATATATAATATAATACTATATAATAAACTCGAAAAGGTTATTATGCCTTTACTTTTGTCGATCGTCACGAATTCTTTAACGCATAATAAATTAACACATACAAATTTAAGCGTTACTTTAATTTTGAAGCTCAAACATTTGGTATTATGTTCATTTTTAATCTTGTAACGGTTATGTGTTTGTCGGTGTTCACAAACACATAAACACATAACCACAAAACATAAACCACAATTAACACGTCATGTGTTTGTGGTGTTCACATAATGTGGAAGTCACACTAAATGGTAAATAACACTGGTTTTTAAATATCATTTGAGTGTGTTTATTTAACACTAATAATAATTAATAATTCCGAACAATAATTAATAATAACTAATAATCCCGAACAATAATAATTTATAACTTTAGCTATTAATAACTAATAAATAATTAATAATTCCCAAACAATAATTTAGGTGTAATAACTAATAATCCGCAATAATAATTATAATAACCTAATAAAATTGATAATTCGAAAACATAGTTTCAAAAATATACCTAAGTAATAACATTTACTTGAAATTAAAACAAACAATAATGAAATAAATATAAAAGAAAAATACATTGAAAAAAGTTTTTTTTTTCATCAACTAAAGGATATTAATAAAACTAATGAAAAAATAATGATTCAAATAAATACTTTTTTTTTTAAATATATATAGAGAAGGCCATATTATTTCGTATAACTATTTATTATTATTATTATTATTATTATTATTATTATTATTATTATTATTATTATTATTATTATTATTATTATTATTATTATTATTATTATTATTATTTATATTATTTTATATTATTATTATTATTGTTATTATTATTATTTATTGATTATTTTATTATTATTATTATTATTATTATTACTATTATTATGTATTATTATTATTATTATTATTATTAGTGACATTATATTATTATTATTATTATTATTATTTATTATTATTATTATTATTATTATTATTATTATTTATTATTATTATTATTATTATTATTATTTGTATGTTATTATTATTATTAGTAACATAATTATTATTATTTATATATTATTATATATTATTGATTGATGATTATTATTATTATTATTATTATTATTATTATTATTATTATTTATGATTTTATTCTATTAGTACTATTATTTATTTATTTAAAATTATTATTATGACTATTTTACTATTATTATTATTATTATTATTTTTATAATATTACGCTACTATTATTAATATTATTATTATCGTCGCCGTTGAAATATTTTGCAGAATTTTCTATAAAACCTTTAAAACTAAGGAAAAGATTGATATAAAATAATTCCTCATATAATGGGGATGAATATAATATATTATATAATATATATATATATATATATATATATATATATTATATATACTATATTATATATATATTATATATATATAATATACTATATATATATTACCTTGTGTAACTTTTACAATATTTTTCATAATTCATAATTTTAATAGTGTTTATAAGTTGACTTAAAGTGATACATTTAAAATAAATAAATATATATATAAATAAATAAATAAATAAATAAATAAATAAATAAATAAATAAATAAATAAATAAGAATAAATAAATAAATAAAAAATAAATTAGTGTTTTATGAGATATTTTAAATACAGCATTTAAAACATCATTTCATTGATATAGAAAAAAGGATTATTAAATCAAAGCAAAAGAAGTGAACGTATTTTTGTACTCTCTATATGTGATATTGTTTTTTATTGTAGCCTTTATTTAATGATTATATGATAAAAAATATATTATATTTTATATTTTTATATAATATAAAAATTATATTACGTCAAAGAGAAGATAGATTTCTCTATGTTTTGTAACCTATCAATGAAATATTATTTTTGCTTTATTGGTCTTCAGCTTATGTCAGTCGGACGACCGCCGACGTCAGTCAAATTACCCCTGGAATGACGAGGGACAAAACTCGGATGGATGCCGGAGGACGTCAGACGAATGACCACTGGAAGATTGTCAGACTACCGTCGGTCGACAGCTGGACGATCAAAAGGCGTCAGTCGGTCTCTAAAGAACTACCAATGCTTCTGTCACTTGACTAGCGTGATGCGAGGAAGGTCTTTTTCTTTCGGATTCGAAGCCCGTGCTTATTATATCTAGCACAGTTACTTGAAAAGATGAGTGAATCTCGGGCCGTGAGTGGGATTCCATGCTGGGTTCATGAACCACCATCCCAGGCGATAAAAAACCGTTCGTGGTTCACATCTCTATTTCATTTATGAATACGCTGTATAAACTAGTTTTTAATTTCATTTTGTTTATTACTTTATATCATTCCCTTAGCTTACACTATTAACATCATTTTCATTTCTTAATAAAGGATTTTGATTCTGATTATTATTATTTATTATTATTATTATATTATTATTATTATTATTATTATTATTATTATTATTATTATTATTATTATTATTATTATTATTATTATTATTATTATTATTATTATTATTATTATTATTATTATTATTATTATTATTATTATTATTATTTGGAAAATTTATCATTATTATGTGATGATGATGATAGATAAGGAAATGCATAAATACATAGATATATTTTGATCCTTCCTTTGGGACATTCGTAGAGGCGAGAGATTCGCAAAGGCATGGGACTAGGGGTTCTGATTTCTGATCCAAGGATAGTTAAAGTTACAGTGACTAGTACTCCCTAAACTAGGGCTTTACCACAGGTTCAAGTATAAACTTTTTATTAAAACAAAAAATATTTATTTCAATGAAATCAGTATTTTTGAAGGCAATATTTAAATATTTAAATACATTATTCAAAGGAATATAAACTTAAAAGAGAAAAGTATTAATATTTAATCAAGCAACGAAGGAGTTATTAAATCAAGGCAAAATTTGCCTTGATTTAATAATCCTTTGAATAAATATTGCCGCTTCAAAATTTACATATACCTTTTAAAATCTTGATATTTTTATTTTAATAAAATATGTACACATTACGGGCAGTTCCCTATTCTAGAAGAGAAACTGTTCTATGTAATACTACCTAGGATCCGGACAAGGGATCGAACCCTATCCCACTGCCCTTGCGGACCTCCTCGCTCTAACTGAATTCCCAAAGGGAGGCCAACAATATATGAATTTTATGCATATTCCGTATCTATCATTCACATAATATATAATTTTTCCAAATTTTATGAGGATAATAATAATAATAATAATAATAATAATAATAATAATAATAATAATAATAATAATAATAATAATAATAATAATAATAATAATAATAATAATATAATTTAATAATAAGTTCTTAGTAACAAAATGATAAGACTCAATATTAATATAATTTAGTATAGCATTTATTAAAAAGAACAAAAAAATGATATAATATATAATAATATAGTATAATCATAACTATATAATAATAATGATATTAATATATAAAATAACCGATTGATAATAGATGTTATATTATATCAAGGCAAAAGATTATTAATCAAGACAAGTAGAAATTCAAATTTAAAACATGGAATTTGAAGAGCAAAAAAACAAATTTAAGAAATTAAAATCGACGTTAAATAAATAATATTGTAATTAAATAAAAAAGTCAGGGAACAAAATTGATTTTTAATTAATATTTAGAAATTATTTGTTAATCAATTTATTATCTTTTTTTTGATTTCATATGTTGAAATGTCATGATATGTAATAAAAAAAACTACTGATTTTTCGGGTAATTCTTTATAAATTATTTAATAATAACATTGATATTGTAATAAAAAAATAATAGATTTGGGGTAAAAAGATTTTTTTTTTTTTTTTTTTTTTTAATTTTTTTTTTATATTTTAAATTAAAATTCTGGTTTTTTGTGCAACATTTGGTGGTTGCCATAGTGGTCATATATGCAATTTAAATTTAGGTTTTTATCTGGCCGGGTCACTTAAAAATGAAATTTTGTTTACTCTAAGCAAGTAGTGAGGTTTTGACTCGATTGACTAGTCGAAATAAAGAAGAAAGGAACGGATCGCCGGGAAAAAAAAAATTCTATTATAAAAAGCAATGAAAAAAACTTTTACATGGACCCGATAAAAAAACATTGCAAAATTTTGACCTACGACATTGGAAATGATCAATGAGTTAACAATATAATTGGAATATTTCTCGTCCCCAATAAAAAATAAATAAATAAATAAATATAAATAATAAATAAGTTATTAAAAAATTTACACAAAATATTTAAATTTTTTTAAGGGGAAAAATAATAATTATTATTATTATTATATTACATTAAATAATTTGTTTTAGAGTTCCTATGGGAACACCACACCAATAAGACTTTTGAAAGCAGGAAATATTTTTATTTCGATAAAACTTTTTTAAGGAAAAATCTTTGCGCCTACGATCATTAACGCTCTAGAGTTCAAGTTTATTTTAATGAGGAAAAACAAGTAACATTATTATATTTTATATTATTATTATTCATATTATTATTATTATTATTAGATTTATTAATTGATATATTATATTTTTAAATATTCATTATATTATAATTTATTATTATTATTTTATTATAATATATTATTTTATGTAAAATTAAGTTGTGATTCGAAAAGGTAGTTGTAATTATGGTTTAAAGTGTTATTGCGGGTAAAATGGATTGTTTATTATTGTATTATTATTATTATTATTATTATTATTATTATTATTATTATTATTATTATTATTTCCTTATTATTGATATTTATTATTTTATTATTATTATTATTATTATTATATTATTATTATTATTATTATTATTATTATTATTATTATTATTATTATTATTATTATTATTATTATTATTATTATATTTTTTATTTTATTTATTATTATTATTTATATTCTTTAAAATATATTCTTGTTTATTCTTCTGTTTCATTATTATTCTCTATCATATTATTTAATTATTAAATATTAATTATTATTATATATTTAATAGATGTAGTTCTTTTCTTAATAACAATATTATAGCAAATGATAATTATTGTGTGGTAACAATTATAGTTATTATTTGATCGTGATAGTCACTATGTATTATAATTATTCTAATTACTATTATTATTAGTGTACATATAATACAATTAATATTACTATTAGAAAGAAAGAGGCATCATTATTTTTGTTGCTTAAAATATATTTTGCCATTAACAATTATGAAATATAAAAAAAAAGCATCTATTATATTCTTGACTCAAAGGACACAACACTGTGCTGCATTAGTAAGCCCCATTTCAGATAGTAGGGAAATTAAATCCTGTTTTTTTATAATTTATTGGTATATGAAATTGTAATAATATAAAACTATATGTGTATCAATGTTATTAAATTATAAAGTAACTTCGCTACCCTGAATAAAATTTTTTTTTAATTATTATTATTATTATTATTATTATTATTATTATTATTATTATTATTATTATTATTATTATTATTATTATTATTATTATTATTATTATTATATTCTATTATTTATTATTTATTATTAATATTATTATTATTATTATTATTATATTATTATTATTATTATTATAGATTGCAAAATAAATGTTCCAACTAAAAAATGAAAACAAATGTCACAACGAATTTTATCAACGTAATTATTTCCTATTAGAAACTTAATTTGTGTAATTCTACTTCTCTTAATTAAAAATTGTCTTCACTTGCGTAAAAATTTTGAAGCCGTTATATGACCATTTGTTTCAACCTATTCTGTATATTTTTAGGCATTTCATAACTGGATTAAGGTTTAAGGGGGTTTGTTAGGTTTAGTTAGGTTAGTTAAGTTAGGTTAGGTAGGGTTAGGAGGTTAGGTAGGTTAGTTAGGTTAGGTTAGGTTAGTTAGGTTAGGCTAGGTTAGTTAAAGTTAGCTGTTAGTGGTTAGTTAAGTAAGTTTAAGCATTAGTGTTAGTTAGGTGTAGGTTAGGTTAGGTTAAGTAGGTTAGTGTGTAAGTTTAGGTTTGTTGGATTTCGTTAAAGAAACTAAAAAAACATTTTTTTTTTTTTTTTTTTTGTTTTTTTTTTAAAAACGTCAACCCATTTTCCTGTCGGCCATATCAAAGATTATAACTGACGGTGCAGTGCAGTGCAGTGCAGTGCGATGCTAAAAAGTCTAATTTCTTATTAACATTTGTTTCAACTATTCTTATATTTTTAGCAGTTCATAAGTATACGAGTAAGTATTGTAAAATATATGATCAGAAAAGACCATTTTTTTGTGTGTGTATTTCATTATATATTAATAAATATGAATTCAACTATTAATTGAACTGTGTAATAACGGTCTAATAATGGTTTATTACCGGTCTTTCATTCATAAAATTAATAAGGTCGAAATTTATATATTTTAATGCATATTATCAATTTTTAAATTTGTTCGTTACTTATAAGATTAATCTATTATACCGTTCAACATTTCAAAGTATTTAGATAAATAGGTAAGCTATGCCCACTCCATCTCTCGTTCAAAAAATGTATTACCAACTTGACCATACCTCCCGCTAAGGTGAATAAACTTTGCGAGGTCAAAATTAGGTTAAAACGTAAATAAATCAACCATTTTTACAACAGGAAAGGCTAATTTATATTTTTCTTTAACAATGAAAGGGAAATAATTGAATCAACCATTTATAAAAAAAAATTTTCACAAACTCTCTCTCTCTCTCTCTCTCTCTCTCTCTCTCTCTCTCTCTCTCTCTCTCTCTCTCTCTCTCTCTCTCTCTCTCTCTCTTTCTTCTCTCTCTCTCTCTCTTAATGTACTTTCAACAACAATGGATATATTTTTTTTAATTTAAATATATGAAGAAGAAGACTTGTAAATCAAATTAAAAGAAATATTCTTTACCGCCAATTATCGAGACTTTAACAAGCGTATTCATTGCAGTTACAAGCTAGAAAATAAGCAATTTTAAAAAGCAAATTTGTCCTTTCGTGTAACATTTAATTCCTATGAACAAAGAAAATAAAAGATTATTATTATTATTATTATTATTATTATTATTATTATTATTATTATTATTATTATTATTATTATTATTATTATTATTATTATTATTATTATTATTATTATTATTATTATTATTATTATTATTATTTTTTTTATTTTTTTTTTTTTTTTTATTTTACAGTTGTCACCACCACTCACGGGCAGAGCCCTATTCAAGGAGTGGGTGTTGCAGCCACTCGAAATTTCACCTCTAGCAATTTACGCAGATGAGCACCAGACGGCAGGCTTTAAAGTGAGTGGAGATTAAATTCAGTAGGAAAACACGAAGATGGTCTAGAGAGTATCCAAAAGAACAGACGGGGCCAGGAAGAAGGAAAAACATCGCACGCAGACTAGCCTGGAGTTACCAATATCTACACGAAATTCGTGCACCAGCACACAGCACCCCTTGCGCTACGAGGGCGTCCGTAAAGGTGGTGGTACGCGAGTGGTAAGTTCCCGCGAACACTGCCGCTGCGGTGCCTATGGAAAAGAGATAAAGCACCAACATCTTGCCGCCAAAATAGAGGCGTCTCAAGTTGAACCGGAAAGCTCATAACAGTTTATAAGCTTTTGGCTTTTGACTCGACCTGTCCAAAAGCCTAGTGGAAACGCACGAGCCCCCAGATATGACGAACAGTGCTCCATAACAAGGGCGGATGAGACGGTTGTATAGCTGGAGTAGCTGAAGAAGAGGAAAAAAAGGCTCGCCGTCTAACAGAACATCCGATGGTCTTCTTCCAGAGGCCGCCGCTCTGGCAACAGGTGATCGTAGGTTTCCAAGACATTTCTTTTTATGTTAAGAGCAAGGATGTTTATATTGTCAACAGTGAAATTGTGAGAGAACCGTCGAAAGAGTAGGAAAGTTAGAAGGTGTTTTAGAGAGGAGATTTGTAGATGTAAGAAGTTGAGTTTTTAAAGAATTGAATTCACAAGGTTGAGACGACCCCACCCGGAAATTTACTCCAGATCAGCGAGAATAGAATCGAAAGATTAAGACGAGAGGAACTCTAGAAGCAAAAAGAGGGAGCAGAATTTGAAATGAGTTGAGAATGAAGGGTCGAGTTCATCGGCATAGAGTGGATAGAGTTAGATGTGCAGGGGAAAAGCATGAATGAAAAGTAGGAATAAAGTAGGAGAATAAGACAGGAACCCTGAGGAAACACGCACTATGAAGAAGAACGCAGAAAGAAGTCGCTCCCTATCAACAAAACAGTCGAACATTGAGCTAACTTGCCGGAAGCTTAGACATGAGTAAGCAAAGAGAAGGAGGAAACCCAAAGGAGGGAGCTTGAGAGAGCGAGTGGCGTCTCATACCCGGTCAAATGCTTGGATATGTCAAGCGCCACCACGCAAGTTTCCCGTAGTTCCTAAGAGCGTAAAACCATAAATCGGTTAAATAGGAAAGTATATCGCCAATATTATTATTATTATTATTATTATTATTATTATTATTATTATTATTATTATTATTATTATTATTATTATTATTATTATTATTATTATTATTATTATTATATTATTATTATTATTATTCAAAGAAGATTCCCATTACTGGAAAACCATAAATCAGTAAATAGGAAGATGTTGCCAATATTATTTTTATTATTATTATAATTATTATATTATTATTGTTATTATTTTATTATTAATATATATTTTATATAATTATTTTATTTACTATTATTATTATATTATTATTATTATTATACTATTATTTTATTATTATTATTATTATATTATATTATTATTATTATTATAAAGACCATCAATTAATCTTCAAGATTTGAATACAACCTCTTTCTTACCGATATTTATTTAAGAAAAATTAATCTTCATTTGCAGATGCTTTTTTTTTCCCAAAAGGACTTTTAGAGACCTGATGAGGGTTTAAGGTGAACCGAAACGTTTTATTTTTCCAAATTTTTAAAAAATATATTCATTCGTTCTGAGGCTTTGTGCT
>JABUQX010066330.1:0-12500 GCA_015478945.1 Trachelipus rathkii
AGTACTTTTGAAAAAAAAATATAGTGTTCTGCATTGAAAAGCAGAATTCCAAAAAGCATAGCAAAAAGAGGCGAATTTATGAATTGTTTTAGCGTGTCTTAAAATTGACGTTTTTTAATGAAATTTCAATATTTTTGTAATACCAAATATTTCATAGTTGTGAAAACCTGTTTTTAATAAAAAAATTTACACATCTTAAAATTACGCTTTTCTTAATTTTCACATTACAATTTAGAACCTTAAAAGTACGGATTTTTCCTTAAAGTAGTTCCAACATTTGAAATGATATTGTGATAATTCTTAAAGATTGATTTTTAACGTTTTTCAGCATTATGAAAAAATAATGTGTTGAAATTAATAAATGCAATTTCAAAATAGCTGAAAAGTGAATATATTTAAAAGTTTAGATGTCTTTAAAACCACATCCACTGAAGGAAAAATTTTCAATATTTTTTAGTATACCAAATATTTCATTAGATTTTGAAAACCTGACCCTTGTTATTTAAATTTGAAAAACTAAAATTTAACTTCTAAAATTACGCCTTTTTTTAAATTTCACATTACAAATTTGAAACCTTAAGAGTACGATTTTCCTAAATTGAACATTTGAATTTTTGTAAATCTTAAATGACAGTTTTAACCGGGTATTTTCAGCATTGTGAAAAAAAATGTGTATTTCATGAAAAGCAAATTCTCAAAAGCCAAGAAAACAGAGAATTTATTTAACTTGTTTAGTGTCTTATAAACTTGCGTTTTTTTAATTAAATTCCAATATTTGTTTTTAAACTCTCCTCTCTATCTCTCTCCTCTCAATACATCTAATCTATTTCTCATAGTCTCGTTCGAAAAACCCTGTTCTGCACTCACACACATAATATTTTCAATATCTCATACAAATTCTCATTCGCTTCCTATCTCATTACTATATCCTTCTTCATTCCCATCTACTCGCTATTCTTTTAGTAATTTGCTTAGAATATATCGTTCACTACTCTTTCTCCTAAATTTCAACATTTTGATATATTCCTAAAATTTATAATTCTTAAAATTTTATTACTGCTTTCATACGGTTTCCTCTTTATCTATTCCCGCATTTAGTGCTTAGATAATTTTAACTTCGAATGTATTTCTAGTCGAAGAATAACAATCCAAAAATAAGTCTGACTCTGAATCAAAAGTGAATAAAAGTAAATAGATTAAAATTAGAAGTTTTAGACTGTTCTTAAATGTTTAATGTTAAAATAATCAATGAAAAAATAATCAATATTATTTTTTTATTTTCTTATACTTATGCAATGTATTATTTAATTTATTTCTTCTTTTTAAGCGAATCAAAACCGGTTTATTCATCTTTATTTTTTATAACTCACCAATTAAAATATTTACTCGTCATTTTTATAACAATTATTCACTTACAATTTATTATTATTTTTATTTTGAGGCCTCTCTTTAACTCTTTATTTTTAATATTAATATAATTCTTTAATAAAGATTTTATTCCTAAAGTTTTATGTCCATTCAATTTATACATAATATTATTTAATATTATTAGTTTATTCCTGAGATTTAATACTTAATTTATTCATCATCATGCTATTCTTCGCATTCTTGAAAAATCCAATATCATGTGTCTTCACCTATGATCAATATCACGATCATACATTCAATCATCTTCAAAAATACCATCCACAAATTTTTGATTTGAATGAAAATTATTACGTTAAATATTATCATGTAGTTATTGATATTTATTAATTTATATTTGATTTTATTTACGTGTTTACTTAATAATAATTTTGAATTCGTATTTATTGTTTTAATTATTATCATGATTGTGAATATTATAAGTTTGCAGTATCATTTTTCAAATTCATCTAATGTATTTTTACTTGTTTTTTACTCAAAATTGCTTTTAATTAAATATCAATAAATATAATATTAACTATTCTAAATTATTCGACTATTCTGGCTTAAATATTATTTTCTTATCTTCTTATTTCTTACAATACTTATTATTTAGTATATACTCATTTTAATATCATAACGTGTTATAATCTGTTAAGTTAATTATTTTCTTTTTCATTCATATTTTAATTTTCAATCTTATTTTGTAATATTATTTTTTGTATTCAAGTTTTATTACATTTTATGCTTATGTCTGGTCTAGAAATCTTTTACAAACAAACATATTTATGTTACTCTTTTGTGTATTTATACACACAGTTTATATACACAGTTTTATATTTTCATCATTATTTGTAAGCCGCAAAGCATGATCACACGAAAACTATTTGAGGCAAAACGTTTTCGTTTCGTATTTTAAAAATGCATGCACTCCGAATCAGTTTAGCAATAAATCCGAATTTCTTTCTCAATATATAAGATGCCATGCACGAAAGACGAGAAATTTATTGAACTATAACGGTTATTTCTATTTCCTTGTAAATGTGTCATGTGCACTTAAGCGAACATGTGTTTCCTTAATAACATTGACGTTCTGTTAATGGACAAAGTCTTCAATATTTGTTTTTATATACAAATATTCGATTAGTTGTGAAAACCTGTTTTAATAACAAATTTAACTTTCTAAAAATTACGCTTTGCTTAGAATTTTCACATTAACCAAATTTAAGAACTCTACTTAAAGTCCGTTATTTTTCAAAATATCAACATTTCATATTAGTTTCATTTTACTATGATTCCGGTAATAGATTTATTTCTCTATAAATGCCACGGCACTTTCAGCATTTGAAAAATAATGTGTTCATATCGGAATGCAAATATTAAACTGCTTTTTCTAAAGTCAGGTTATGACTGAGATTGGCCGCAGCCAAACAATTTTGCAAATACTTGTATTTTCTATGTTCTTTATAATAAATAGGCATGGTACTCATCGAACATTTGACAATACGAGTTTTCTATCTTTGTGTAAAATCGCATGGCACACGTTCCTCGAATTTGTTAATAGATGATTTTTACTTTCTTCTCAATATCTCAGTGTTTATAAAACTGAGCTCAATTCTATTTCAGTTAGGTATATTTTCTCATAAATTTCCTTTGCATAATAATGTACTTGGCTTACTACGTTTTGTCCGGTCAAACCTAAAAGTTCACTTTATATGAAATTGCTTCTTAGCACACGAACAAGTAAGTAGAACGGATTTAAATTATTACTTAAATGGCAATGATTAACCTTCTAAATTCACTTGTTGGGAGTGTGGCTTTCTTTTCCTTTTATATGTCCAGCAACTTTTCCCCGAACATTGCATATAACAATTTTTCTTTATTGCATAATACAAATTTGCCATCTCAACGCGAACATTGCGTACGGAGTTTTCTTTCCATTAGTACTATAAATATTGCATTGGCACCCTTCGAACACTTAACATACTACGGTTTTTCATACATTTCCATTTATAAATGCATGGCCACGAACATTTGCTCAAAACGCATTTTCTTTCATTCGTACCCTACTTTGAACCCATCATAATGATCGGACTACGTTGAGTTTATTTTTTTTGTAACTTCGTTACCGTAAGATTTTTAATTTACAGAGCATGATTTGATAGTGTGATATAACCACAGTGAAATATGTGTCCATTTGTTAGTATTGTTCATTGATGTTGAAAATAGCCTGTCACTCTGTGCTCTGTCTAGTTGTTCTTAATTGCCTTAATATATCCCCATTTCTAAAAATATGCAGAGACAATGAAATTTGAATGTCACATTTGAAAATTGTCCTTTTTTTCTTTAAACCATTTTATAAGCTATTTACTTCCTACTTTTCTATTAGTTAGATTGTGTCGGAAGTGAAAAATTGTTAATTTTAATTGAGCTAATCAAGTTTTTTTAAAGTTATTTTGAATTTCTTTTTAATTAATCCACCATAATATATTATAATATTATCATAATTAGTTGATTGAAACCCGCACAAATGAGTAAAAATGATTAACTTTATATCTAATATATAATATTTAACTGTCTTATTTTATTTATTAATATCTTTCATTGTATATATATTACAATTATAGAACTCTTAAAAGTTACGATTTTTCCTTTCCTATTTACACAATTTGAATATTTATATTTGTAGTATAATCTTCGAATATTTTGACTATTATTATTTTATATTTAGATATTATTATCATTATTAAATGGGTAATATAGATGTGAAATAAAATAATAATATAGGTTTCATATGAATGCAATATTTCTAATAAAATAAGACAAGAAATAATGGTGAATATATTTTATTTAAATAATTAATTTTATAGTAATGTACTCATAAATGACGTTTAGTTATAATGATAAATTTTTCATATTAGGATGTACATTTATTTTATTACTCTATAAAAATATTTCAATAGAAATGTGAAAGTCCTTTATAATTTTAAATAAAAAAATTTAAACTTTCCAATATTTCCGCTTTTTTCTATATAAAAATTATTCATATGTAGGAATTTTAATATTACAATAACCTCTGAAAATATAGAGAATATTTTAATATTTCAACATAATTTGGGATTCATGAAATAAATATTTTTATAATATATTATTATATATATAAGTAATCTTAATTAATTGATACTAGGTATTTATATTATTAATTAATTACGTATAATTTCAAACCTTATGAGTAATAATTTAATAATTATGACGCATATTTGTTAATAATAAGTTTCAAAATCTATATTGAATGCAGTTCTTTTTAGTAAAACAAATGTGACATCCACGGATGCTGCTGTTTTGGTCCTTACGAAATTCTTTCTTTTTAAATGGTTTCATTAGTTTTTTTGGCGTTTACGGTATGTGAATGTCCTTTATAATTGAATCTGTTATACTAGTTTTCTACTTCCTACTTTAGTTTAACTGAAATTGTATCTCTCCAATGGATATTTTTTGTTTTATTTTCTTTTTTTGTTATGCAATTTTTTTGAGATATGTCGAGAGATGTTGTGCGTCAAGTTTGTTTACTTGGTATTGGTTGTTCATGGACCTTATACCATTTTTAGAATTACGTGTTAATATAGGTTTTGTTAGCGTATTATTTTAAAAAAATTACATTTTTATTCGATTGGTAATGTTTAAGCACCTTTTCTAGAAAATAATACACATTATTCCTCCTGTTTCTTCTTTTGAGTTTTTTTTCTTATATTGTTGGTTTTCTCGTCTTCGTGTTACACTATTATATGTTATTGTTGACTTTAAGAACTCTTAAAGAGAGAACTTTCCCTTTCTCCACTAATGGGAGAAAAATGGGATAAAAATTCGAGTTTTTTAAGACTCTTCTTCACTTTGTGTGCGTGTGTGATGGCCGATTTGCGCAGGCGCGGGCTTTATTATGACAATAATAATTACCAACATCGTGGTCTTGCGCTTCTGAATCTTTGTCATCCGTGTTGTAATACCACTCATTCTGCTACTCATCTCCTAAACTTATTCATCTAATGTCTAAAGACCAGTATGCTGAAGACTCAATCCTCATAACATACGTTTAATATATGCCAGACTATAGACTAACTATTTCATAATTTCGTTCCTGTATGAATGGAAGTATGTTGCTATGATGTATACTTTTAAGACACTCCTGTTACACGTTGCTTGAGAATCTGATTCGAAATGCTTCCTTACTTTCTCGGTTAATGTTCTGTGAGTCTTAAATCCTTTATTTAACTTCTGAACCTTACTTCAATAATCTTGTGCTTTGTATACTGCTTACTCTAACTAGGAATTAGAACTTTCACGTCCTTTTTTGTTACCCCTTTTAAAGTTATTTGTAAATAGTTCAGACAAGATGAATGTACAGACCTTTTATATTTTATCTCATATATACTAGAAAAATTTTAAGGAAATGTAAAAACAGACTGTTCATCTTTTTTCTCATATGTATACAACCTATAAAGTATAATTAAAACCTTTTCAACAATATTCTCAATATTAGGGGGGTGCAGGTGCCGAATCGATCAGCATGTACAGACTGATCTGTGTTTACTAAATCAAACTAATTATGACAACCACATACTCTTTCCTGATCGTACCATAACCAATTCTTAGAAGACACACTTGATTTATGTGAGTTTCCTACATACTAGTCCTTCAATCTTCTCTCTTAATAACAATACAACCACTTTTACTGGTACCTATCGGTATAAATCTACCACAACCTGATATCCTCTATATATTTTCGATACTTTCTCTTCCAACAGTCATCCATCCTGCCCTACTCGTTTTTGTCTGGGGCCACTTTGTCGGATTATCCTCGCATTGAGGCGGAGGGTCTATGTTCATACCGCAAAAACATATAAATGTGTGGTTACATTGAATGAAATGCTTGCTATTTCTATTCAGAAACGCTTCACTTCTGCGACTAGGTGGAAAGAGCGGTAAGTCTCGTTAGAGTAGTTGTCATGAATAGATGTAGTTGTTCATTGTATTGCCTGTTTGCGTAATACTAACTACTCCCTCATAATCCCATGAGTGTCTATACGCTGCTCTCTCGACGATAACGAACTATTCTGGTGCCAACTCAGCTAACTGTTGCTTATCGATAGTCAATGCACTACAGTATCTATCGGGTTAGTGGAATATAAGCTCGTTTCTCCTCACTCTTGCTTTATACTTTTCCATTCTGCCTTAGAATACATTCGTACCATGCAAATATATTGGCATATTACGTCTTGATCGAGCCCAATACGGAAAGACCTCTTCATTTGATACGAATTAGTGCAGACAACCTGCCAGAATATTATCTTATAATCTGTATATACTCTTTCTGGACCCTTCACCCCAGAACTATCTTCTATAAACATACTTCTTGTACATACTATCTCATTAAGGATCCTTCTCAGCACATTCTTCATATTCTCGCTTCTAAAGGTTCTGTTGTTAAAATTCTCCAACGTGAACAAGATGCCAATTCTCTTTTGGTCCCTCCTATTTTCCATATAATTTCAACATTCTGATATCTAACTCAACCCTGGACGATTCATGCATTGCCTTCATCCTCTCTCTTCTTCCTCTTCAGTGTCCCTATTATTTCTTAAATCTTACAATTGAGTTTTTTTAACCGGCTCGATGGACACCAGAAAAACTATTGAACCATAAACACTATTTAATATATAGCATATATATGAATATATATATACAAAAATGCTGATTAACTCGTTGAAAGTATGCAATTGTGCTCCTGATAATTCTATAAACAACCTGAATTAAAGGTTAATGGACGGAGTGGGACGGTAATGAATGTGGCATTCCTCTCCTCAGTGTTTATCTTTGAGTATATAATAAAAGGTATGCCCGTATCTCATATAGAAGCTATGAATAATTACACGACTCGTCCCTCTAATACGTCTAAGTGTCTCATATAACATTGAACTGTTTTTTCAATATTGTAAATTTAGTAATACTATATATATATACTATATTTACACTAATTTAATAATAGTGTTGGTAATAATGAAAACAGCTCAACATATAATTTAGCGTATACCATAGTTGTGCACAAATACTTCCGATAATAAAATAGAAAAGACACTAGCTACTTGAAATCTTTACGTCCATAAATTACTCCTCTATTTCTCTTAACTTTATAAAGATGTTACCGATTTTTTGAACTTTATCATAGTAAGTATGATATATAAATGATTCAATAAATTAATCTATAACTGATGGAAATATCTTAGCTCGGTTTATATGCTTGTAACAAAAATGAGAACTATAAAGATTTTTAATAAAAAACAAACTTTGTTGTGAGAGTTCACAGTGACGTTATCGTTGCTCTGCTCAGAGTAAATTTGAGTACAATAACTTTAAATAGCGAGATTTCATATAATAATAGAGCTAGGCTGAAGATATAGTTGTAAATTATATATATATATAATAATTTAACTATATATATATGTTCTAATTTTATACGTGATTTTTTTTTTATAAGGATATATTTCTAATATTTAGTTTAGCCTCTATAGGTTCAATCTATCGATGACCAAACGACGTTGTGTCGTATTAGTATTATGTTGAATAAACCCGTATGTCTTAAGCGTGTAAATAATTTTATTTGAAAATAACTTTACAAAACCCTTCCTTTAACTTCCCTTTGTTTCAGTTTCCCATGACTAACTTTCTGAACACTTGATTCAGTTTGACTTAGTCATTAAATTTCAACATTGAAATTATTTTGACCATCATTAATATGTTGTTTTAACGTATTTCAGCATTTGAAAAATAATTGTGTTTCATTGATTAAAATGCAATTTTCAAAAAGCAGAAAAAAGAATTTCATTAATGTTTTAGGTGTCTTAAAGACGTTTTTTTAATGAAATTTCAATATTCGTTCTTATCATATACCAAATGTTTCATTATTGTGAAAACTGTTTTAATAAAAAATATGGTTTTCATTGAGCATTGTCTTTGAAGTCAAGGGATTTTCGTCTTACACACTCTTTCCTTATTGTACTATCACACTCTTCTCTAGTAATCTGCTTTAATATTTAATTTTACTCGAGTTTTCTTCACTATACAATTTCACATCCATTCGTGTGGACATGTGAATTGAATGTGTGTGGCGACTTATTCTTCCTTTTTCTGTTATTAGTGGTAATTCAGTGTTCTATAGTAACTTTGTAGTTTTTCCTAACTTTATGTTATTCTTCACATTCTACTTTGAAAATTAATAATCTAATCTAAGCTTGTCTACATCCTTGATAACGTCTATTCACACATGACGTTTTTCAAGCAGCCATATACAATCACTCTTTTGCAAAATTTACTGTCTCTCCTATACTTTTATATGGTCTTAACATTTGAAATTCGTCTCTGTTTTTTAATGTACTTTCCTATCTACATATTCTGCGCTTTATCGTGTAGAAGAATAATTATCCGCCAAATGATTTCGTTGTACTAGTGCTAACCTTAGTGAAACTTGTCATATTCTTTAACTTAAAAAAATCTCAAATCTTTCTAACAACATATCCTTCTAACTCATTCAGGCATTCACGCCTTCCATCTTTTCTTAATATATTTCGAACATTTTCTTCGTGTCTTACTCTGACTCGTTCGCTCACTTAAGCAAGTCTTAAAACATTTTCACCATTATTAATCTTGAGAATTAAATCTCTCTCTAAGTTCAACACTGGTTGTCTAGGAAGCTCTTTAGCATGCGAATAATATCTAGCGATATTATAAATCTGTCTAGACTGCTGATGATCTATCTTTTATTACTCTCTTTCTGCTTCACAGATAAGCTACGAAGACTGATCCATCTTGTTATGAGTATAATTTACTGCTGCGTGATATTATAGATTACGCGTTTTGTGTATCTACCGATTCTGTAATCGAATAATGTTCAATATTGGTCTGTATGATCAAAATGCCCATATAAGCTTTTCATTAATTGCTCTATGACATAACCCTACTTTTAGTATAGACATGTCTTAATCTTATATGTCAGTGTCGCGCTGTTATTGCTTAGGATGTCTTTCTACATTCTTCATTATTCTAATAGTTACAAACTCTAATAAGTTACGTTCTACCTGTAAATCTTCAAGACATTTGACATATCTCATTCCGTTCAATCCCTTAAATTGCCTTTTATACGTGCGCTCTCTCAGCATCTCTGACAGATAGCTCATAAGTAGTGTGAGACAATGTTGTTTCTATGTTTAGAATATGTTGAGCACATTCTTACAATAGCACGCGACAATATGCGTTCCTTCTTTCATTCATCCTTTTATGTTCGTGTGTTAAGAATTTTCGTACGTTCTACATACTCTAGTTGTTCCTAATCTGAATTACGTTTCTCCCCACTCAAGTCTACGTCCGACGTATCTTAGCTAATTTGTCATTGTTGTGAAAAAGTTACGCATGTTTTTATACTCAATTCAGAAGCGATGTTATTTCTCCTTCCCAAAAATGATTCGGCTCTTGCCCCGTGAGTGTCTGTGTTTCATAAATACTGTTGCATATAAAAAACATATAAAAAAACATAAAAAGTAACGATTTATTCTCATATAATTATATCAAATCATTGAAATATTGTAATTCTAATAACTAACAACATGGAAAGGTTTACTAGTACTTCTTATATTATCTAGCATTTTATAAAGATATAATTAAGTGTATTCATTATAAATGCATTCGTTCAAAAAGTACTGAGAAGTGATTGAAACTATATTTAATATAATTTATTAGTCCTTAAATTGTAATACTAGTTTTTTTATAATGTAAATTTCATAATATTTTATTATTTATTATATACCAATTATTTCATATATTATTGTGAAAACCTGTTATTTATTAATTAATAAAAATTATATAACTTCACAAAAATATTTAACGCTTTTTCTTAAATTTTCTAATATAATTACAAATTTAGAACTCTTAAAAAGTCGATTTGTCCTGTTTGTGTGACATTATTTGAATATTATATTTAGATTAAATTATATTATATAAAATTCGAAGTCATATTTAGACGCTATTTTCAGTGAGTGCATTGAAAAAATAACTGTGTATGCTAATTAGAGAAATAATAGTCAATTTCAAATAATAGACATGAATAAAGATAAATATTAATTAATTGTTTTAGGAGTCTATAAATTGACGTATTTTTAATGATAAATTTTATCATAATATATTTGATATTTTATAATATATATACCATAAAAATATTTATGTTGTGAAACCTGTTTTATTTAAAATTTCAAAAAATTTTTAATATTCTAAAATTTCGCATAAATTCTTTCAAAATTTTCAAATTATCTAAAAATTTTCGAAACTTTCAAGATTTTATACGATTTATCCAAATTTAACCATTTGAAATTATTGATAATTTAATAAAATATATTATTATTAACGGATATAATATTTTCGACATTTGTAGAAAAAAATAATTGGTTTGAATGTAAATAATGCAAATTCAAATTAGCTGAAAGTGAATGTCTTTCAAAATTTTAATAAGCATAGGTAGTTTAAGATGTTCAATTAAATAAAACTACATATTTTATGTTTTTAATATACCAAATATTATCATAGATTTTTGATATAATAACATTTATTAAAAAATAAATACTTATAATACATGAAGAAAAAGTGTCGTCTTTTTCTTTAAAATATTATTCACATTATACAATATTTAGAACTCTTATATAATAAAGATAACCTGATTTTTCACTAATAATTATCTACAATATAGAATTGATCGTTTGCAAATAAATTAGGTCTGAAATATGAGCAAGATGAATACTGACTATTTAAATATATTACGAGACAATTTTAACGGTATTCAACGATTCTTGTAAAGTTAGTAGTGTTAAGAGAGTTGTGGATGTGCTTAAATTAGGAAATTATGTGTATAGTACATTGAATAACAAGAATTTCACAGCAAAATAAATGGAGAGAGAAAATGAATTATTAATTGTTTGTGGGAGGATAATGCGTAAAGATAGAGAGATATTATGTTGAATGATAGGGAATTTCATATGAATTTGCTGAAAAGCATATATGTATGAAGGTCTCATACACGAAATGATCAGATGTATTGTTAATGTTGATGAAAGCGCGATGTGTGAATATAGGAAGAAATAAATTGCAATTCATACGATAAGAGGTATAGCGCTATATTCTAAAATTACAAGGCTAACAAATTGATACAAACTTTTGTATAGAAAGAATGGCATTTTTCCTAAATTTCAACATTTGAAATTATTTGTTAAATCTAAAAATGAAAGTTTTAGGAAATAACGAGAATTAGGATTCTTCATTCTGAAATTAAGGCACGAAAGGATATAATGATAATTCACTATGAAGTAAGGGAGATGATCTGAGTTTATTGCCAATTAAATAAAACGCATAGAAAGTGCTATCTGATATATATTAGAGTTGGTAGAGTGTTGTCTGCGGATAAAATGACTTTTTTTCTGATAACTGACATTGTCCTGGAATATTGTATTTTAAGACCGAAAAAATAGTGATGCGTTAGTAGTTCACCGTGTGAAGTAAATGACAAACTAATATGTGTATAGATGTTCTTTTAGACAATGATGCTAGAAGAAATGAGCTTATTTTTCTTTAATTTATACACCAATTATAATATTGTAAAAACCGTCTTGATTATTGTTATCGAGTAATGGTTTGTCGAATTATTCAACATTATCGCCATGAGATTGAATACGCCGTACAATCTTTATAAATACGAGAAGATTTTATCACTCGGAGGGGAGTTCCTCTCGAGCTCTTGTAATAACATCATGTGGTTATACACAATGAGGCAATGCTATCATTACTAACACGCAGAACAACCCTGTGAAGTGGTATATATAAATAAGTACTGGCAGAGATGTCGTTAAATTGACGTGTGTTTTTCTAACTGTATTACAATTGCTGTTTCCTAATATTCTGTTTTTATCTACTTACACTTCAATAGTTTCGTGTAATGCATGAGTCTGCTATCTCTCCAATACTGAGCCTGTTATAAGAGGAGAATAATAGATGATAATATAAAC
>JABUQX010066330.1:17500-22500 GCA_015478945.1 Trachelipus rathkii
TTATACTAATACTCATGAAAAACCTTACTTATATACACACACACACACACACAGTGTGTGGTGTGGTGTGGCTCATCGGGTCACATCCATGGCTGGTGATCTCGACCACTTCATATGACACTTTGAGTACGGAGTCGACAGGTTGCACTATGACAGTATAGTTGTTGCACTACATTCATCTTTATGTGTACACTGTTACGGTATTTCTAGCTGTTGTGGGCTATAGCATTGTCATTGTACACTGTATGTATTTGGCTACAGTAGCTCGTCACGAGTAACCATGCCTCGGAGCTTATTCTAGCAGGTTCACTCTGCTGCATGCTTTGAGCGAGCTTTATGTCATCACATGGTCAGCTATGATCGTCAGTGTTAGCGAGGGGTGGTGAGCTCACTTGGGATTGATGAGCGAGGACGACGGTGACTATTTATGCACTTTATATCATTGGTGTTGATGTATTGTTTTATTGCACGTAGGTGTCGATCTCGGGATATTGTCTGCCTTTTGTGGGGTGTTGCTGTTTGCCCATTTGGTGCTTTTTGTTAGTCGTCTGTCTGATTCCTTATGTTATTGTGTGTTAGGCACTTTAAACATTTTTTATTAAAAACAATATACTTTACAGACCTTAAAGGCAGTAAATCAGTAAAATTCAATAGAGGTTTAACTACACCTAGGGGGATTATTAAATGCTTTTTGTTTTACTGTTTTACTGCTTTAAAATCAGTATACTGTTTTAACTATATTTTTACTGCTTTAACTCACCCATATTTATTAACATTACATACTTAAAGCAGTAAATCAGTAAATCAATAGAGGTGTTAACTAACACCTAGGGGATTAGTATGCTTTTGTTTAACTGTTTTTTACTGCTTTAACTCATTGTTTTACTGCTTTAACTTATATGTTTCACTGCTTTAACTCACATATTTTATTAACATTACATACCTTTAAAGCAGTAAATCAGAAAATCAATAGAGGTGTTACCTAAACACCAGGGGGATTAGTATGCTTTTTGTTTTTACTGTTTTACTGCTTTAACTCAATGTTTTAAACTGCTTTAACTATTGTTTTACTTGCTTTAACTTTATATGTTTTACTGCTTTAAACTCACATATTCATTAACATTACATACCTTAAAGCATCAGTAAATCAAAAGAGGTGTGACCTAACACCAAGGGGGGGATTAGTATGCTTTTGTTTTACTGCTTTAAAACTGCTTTAAACTCATGTTTACTGCTTTAACTTTCTGCTTTACTGCTTTAACTTTCTGCTTTACTGCTTTAACTTTCTGCTTTACTGTTTTAACTTTCTGCTTTACTGCTTTAACTCATATTTTTATTAACATTATGTTTTTTATTTTGTTTTTAATACTTTTTTATTTATTTTATTATTATTTTTTATTTTTTTTTATTATTATTTTATTATTTTAATTTTTATTATACTTTAGTGTTATTTACTTCATGCCTATTGTTATTAAATTATTTAGAGCACACACACAACACACACAACACACATACACACACACACACACCGCACACAAACACACACACACACACACATCCAACACACACACGCACACAAACACACACATACACTTACACATTATACACACATTCACTATGACACTTATACACACATTCACTATGACACTTACACTTACCCATAGACTCTTACATTTACACTTATACACAAGCGGTCACACACACAATTCACTTGATAACTTTATACACACATTTCAACCTATGACACTTACTATTTGTCCATTTAAAGACACTTACATTTACACTTACATCTCACACACAGATTTACCTTACACCTCACAACAGATTTTACTTACACTCACACAATTTACTTAGCACTTCTCACAAAGATTACTTACACACAGATTTACTTACACTTGCACACCAGATTAACACACACACACACACCACACACCACACACACACCCACATACAACACCCACGCACACTCCCTTACACATATAACGTATAATTTATTAAATACATTTTATGTTTTAATTAAACACTTACATTTATTACTCATTCAATTATAACAAAAATTATTTCAAGTTTCTTAAAACTTCTATAATAAATAATTAAATCAATCATTATCTTTGAGCAAAGAATTTATTATTAACTGTTAATACTTTTTGTTTATAAATTTTATAACTATCAAGTTTTAAAGTAACTTTTACTAAAATTTTATGAAATTTTATTAAAAACATATATTTTACGTACCTTAAAGCAAATTAAATCAGTAAATCAGTAAAGGCCAGCCCCTAGCAACCCCTCTAACATCAAGCTATGCCCACGTTTTGTTCTATTGACTTACTGCTTTACATCTTCTTTAGCCATGTAATAAGTAAAAAAATAAAATAATTTCTTCTCTGCTAACATAACATGTATTTTATTAAAATCATTCTTAAGTTTTTATTTAAAATAACAATTATTCACTTACCATTTATATTATTCACTCGATGTTAACTAAAATATTTCAAAGTTTTTTAAATAATTCGGGTTTTCTTTATTATTATTATTATTAAATCTATGCACATTGACAATCCATCACGAGAAAACACAACAACGCCCCGAACTCCTTACAGATACGAAACTGACTCTCTCTCTGTAAAATGTGTTGAAATACTACTTTAGGTCTAAATTTAGGATAATCCTTTTTGTAACCCGAGGCGATTTAGGCTAATTCCAAGTCAAAATATATTTCAAACTGACCTTTTTCTGTAAAATGTGGTGCAATAACCTTACGTTAGGCCTAAATTAAGAGCCTAAATTTAGGATAAAGCCTTTTTGTAAGACGGGCTAATTTAATCCCTAATACCAGGTCAAAAGGTATCCCCGTATAGACAAGAATCATTGTTATTATAATTATTTTTATAAATATATTTCAAAAACTGAAACATGCTGGATCGGAAAGATCCTTTAAGCGAGGTAAAAATGGAAATGTTTTCCCTTACTTGTGATGTTGGGGTAATCCTTAATCTCTATATGCCTCGGTATGTGATTGGTGGCGGTATTGGTGGAATTATTTTTATCGTCTTTTTGAAAATTAACGTTGTTCTTTTTAAACTTGTATTTGAGCAGGGTGTGTGTTTTTTGATGTATTGTCTTTTTGAGTATTCTGCAGGTAACGTCGATTTGGATAATCTATTTAGTCATTTTAAGCTGTTAAGCGGTTGCACAAGTTATCTGATTTGTATTAAAAAGTGTTTTATTTTTACTAAAGTGTATATCATATTTATAATAAAATACATACATTGAGGAATAATTATTAATTTCACTAGAATTGATAATAATTATTAATTCACTAGTTCATAAGCTAACCACCAGGTCTCAGCATGAGCCCCACCCGCTGGTGCGTCCCCCGCAAAAGGCAGCCAACCCGCACCGCAGGTGCGTCCCCCCGCCCGCCGCGTGCGCGCGCAGGCGCAATATTCCCGCGCGAATGATATATATATATATATATATATATATATATATATATATATATATATATAATATATATATAATAGAAAGCATTTAACCAGCCATGCGAATGCGGGCGCACGCGGCGGCGGAAATATTGCGCCTGCGGGCGCACCCGGCGGGCGGGTACGCGGAAATGCGGTTGCGGGGTTGGCTGCCTTTGCGGGTGGGGCTCATGCTGAACCCTGGTGGTTAGCTTATGAACTAGTGAAATTAATAATTATCTATTCTAGTGAAATTAATATTTATTCCTCAATGTAAGTATTTATTATAAATAATGATATACAGCTTAGTAAATAAAACTCTTTGGTCTAATGTATCAATCAGAGTGACTTGTTCTGAGCGCGTTATACCTAGGCGTTAAATTATGTATCTATGAGGTTTTACGTAGATGAGTGGTTTGGTGTGGGTTCGCTGTGAGTATATGGATAAGTGGTAAAACACACACCTGTGTCTCAATACAAGTGTTGTTTAGGGAAGTCAGATTGTTCGTAAGTGTTTCAAAAGACCGAATAAAATAATTCTCGACCCAATCACATACGAGGTCATATAGAGATAAAGGGATTACCCCAACCAATCACAAGTAAGGAAAACGATTTCCTTTTTACCTGCTTAAAGGATCTTTCCGATCCAGCATGTTCATTTTGAAATATATTTATAAAAATAATAATAACAATGATTCTTGTCTATACGGGGATTACCTTTGACCTGGTATTAGGATTAAATTAGCCCGTCTACAAAAAAGGCTTATCCTAAATTTGGGCTAAATTAGGCCTAACGTAGTTATTGGCACCACTTTTACAGAAAAAAGGTCATGTTTGAAATATAATTTTGGACCTGGAATTAGGCTTAAATCGCTCGGTTACAAAAAGGATTATCCTATAACACATTTTACAGAGAGAGGTCAGTTTTTTTGATTCAACACCATTTTACAGAGAGAAGGTCAGTTTCGTATCTGTAAGGAGTGCGGGTTGTTGTGTTTTCTCGGTGATGGATTGTCAATGTACATAGATAATAATAATAATAATAAAGAAACCCCGAATTATTAAAAAAACTTTGAAATATTTTTTAGTTAACATCGAGTGAATAATAAAATGTAAGTGAATAATTGTTATTTTAAAATAAAAACTAGAAATGATTTTAATCGTATTTATTTCAGGTGGCTTTAGTGGTGATGCGTATTAGAAGATTATTCTGTTGTTATTTTTTGGTTTATGTTGTGGTGAGTGTGACTTAGTGGTATTCTATGTGGCTAAAGATGATGTAAAGCAGTAAGTTCAATAGAACAAAACGTGGCATAACTTGATGTAGAAGGGTGCTAGGGGCTGGCCTTACTGAATTACTGATTTATTTGCTTTAAGGTACTTAAAATATATGTTTTTAATAAAATTTTCATAAAATTTTTAGTAAAAGTTACTTCGTGATCACGTAATTATAAAATTTATAAACAAAAGTATTAACAGTTAATAATAAATTCTTTTTTCAAGATAATGAATGATTTATTATAGAATTTTAAGGAAACT
>JABUQX010066331.1:0-22679 GCA_015478945.1 Trachelipus rathkii
TAGAAATAAAATATTGAGAATTATGTAAATTAATAAATTATAACTAACATTTACCATGAAAATATTCACTCTTAAATCAAACATAATAATAATTCCAAATTAATCAATAATAGAAATAGATATTAACCATATTTATATATCAAAAATGAATATATATAACGAAGTATTCATATATATACTATATATATATATATATAATATACACCTAACTATAATATTATTTAATTATATTGTAATATATAATACTAAGTAAAAACAATGATAATAACATATATATATATATATATATATATTTATCATCACCTGTTTTTTTTTCGACCACATGTTGCTAATTATTTACAAAAATCAAAAGCACACTACAATTTTTTTTTTTATATATATTAATCATCACATATATACATAGCATATATAAACCCATGTTTGCTTATGGTAATGTATGACATTTTCCAGTGCCTGTAAAAATGGTCGCTGCTTCTGTTATGCCGTTCTATATCCACACCATCCTCCAGAAAACATATCATATACACAATACTTATATCCACACCACCTCCTAGACAACAGTCTTACAGACATCCCTAATCTCCTTATAACCATACCTACACAACGTGTGGGAGCAAAAATTGCCCACATCGTATGTCCTCTGTGTCGTAGAAGGCGACTAAGGGACGGTTGTAGTTAGGTTGGCTGCCTACTATCACTTATCTTTTTGCCAGGAATGCTAATGCATGCCTCGGAGAAGGTCGTGAACGCAGTAAGGCGCCCTTTCTATGCCTTCGCGAAAATTGGTTTTGAATCAGTATATGTTATATTGATAATGTCAGAGGAATAAAGTTGAGGAGAGAGGATAGAGGTGACGGATGTATTTAGCACCACAGGCAAATTTGTTTGCTGTGTGACTGATAAGGCAAGATGAAAGGACAACGTGAAAATGAGTGGTTTGTTGTGAAATGTGTTTGTGTGTTGCTGTGGAAATAAATGAGAGGGGGATAGAAGGATTTGCAAATTCTGATGAGTGAGTTGTGGTTGAGAGCTATGGTATGATTTGTGTTGTGAGTACTAGAATCTAAAGGTTAAATTTAAGTTTGATAAGGTCAAAATTTGTGTGGTTGCGACAATGGGCCTATCTGAGGGTAATGTTGAAAAAGAGTAACGATTTTCTGGATAAATCGAAATAGATGTTTTGGCATGGAGGGGGAAATCAGGACGAATCACCACTCAATTCCACACTTAAACTACTGTCCATCTATCAAGGCACTTATTTTTTAGCAGTTGATCACACCTACTCCCACAAGGGCAGATGCCTCTATTCAAGGAGGGGGTGTAGTCACTCCAAAAGTTCACCCTCTACGGCGCAAATTACGTCATCTGAGACACTGACGCAGGCTTTAAGAAGGTGAGTAAGATTTAAAATTCAGTAGGAAAATACAGAAGATGGAAGAGAATTTCCAAAACAGATGGTGGTCGGGAAAAACGGCAAGGAAGCACCACAAGCAAACTAGCCTGGAGGTTAACAATGTCAAAAACACAATACTCGTCTTCGTGCGCAGATACGCACCTATTAGTGTGCTACGAAGGCGTCGTAAAGGTTGTGGTACGCGAGTGATAAGTAAGTTCCCTCGCGCACTTGCCGCTGCGGTACCTATAGATCAAGAGACAAATGCATCAACATCTTACGCACCTCGCAAACAGGAAATAAGGGTCAAGTGAAGCTGAAAAAGTTGACACGAACTAAGATTAACTATAGCCCTTTTTTTCCTACGAGTTTAGAACGTTCGCACTGCCCACACATATTAGAATACCAAGCGTTAGACAAACACATGAGACACCCACACTTCCAGCATAATGAGAGCAGCTATGCTAACAATAACAATTAGGGGATGAGACCAATTTGAAATTCGTGAAGCAACTGAGCAAATAAGGAGGAAAGGTCTCATCCACGTCTGATACAGAATTCCAGTATCTTTGAAGGCGCGCCTATGGCACCGTTGTGAATGGATCTAAAGGCTATTCCATAGACATCTAACATAAATTTTTTTGTTCATCGTTTAAGGCTAAGGATTTTAGTATATGTCAACAGGAGATGACGACAGAACCGTCGCATATGAGAGACAGGCAAAAGTTAGCAGCAGTATATTTGGATGAAGAAGATTCGACTCAGAAAGAGTTGGAGAGTTACTTTTGAAAGAATTGACGAATTTCACAAAGTTATTTCTATCCATTCAGCGAGATAAATCGGAAAGATAAATATAAGCAAATAAGATCTAATCATCCAAGAAGTAAAGATGCGAGCTATGAAATTGCACGAGGTTAACGAAATGTAAAGTACGAGTCACGGAAGTATAACAACTATAAAAAATCCAAAGACACCCTAGTGTTTCTCAACGATAGAGGTTGCAGTAGAGAGAATACATTAATGAAAAGTAGGAATTATAAGTAGAGAATAAGACTAGAAACCTGAAGGAACACCACCTATCGGACAGAAGAAGAAGTGCCCCATTCAACAACAGCCGCTTATTTGAGCCGATTTGAAGAAAGCTAGATATAAGTAAGCAAAAGAGAAGGAGGAAACCCAAAAGGAGCGGAGCTTGGAGAGCAGTGAGCGTTGCCATACTCGGTCAAATGCTTTGGAGATGTCAAGCGCCACCACCCAAGTCTCCACGTAGGTTCCTAAGAGCGAAAAAACCATAAATCTGGATTAGATATGGATTGTATAGGTGCCAGTATAGCCTTCGTGCACGTAGTTGCCGTACTGGCGATCGAGTGAGTTTTCCATATGATCTAACTAGAAGTGAGTTGAAAGGGTTTTTTCAATACGATTCTTCAGATAAGCAATTAAACGTGAGAGCTAACTAGGGCAGATAAGATTAGGGTTAAGAGTTCAGAGCGCTTTTTCACTTACTATTCGAGAGGAATTAAGGGGAGAACATGTGAAAGGTTCCAAACGCGGAGGAGAGCGGAAGTGCCTAATATGAGAGACCAATAAGATTGATATTACTAATAGTTGAAAAGCGAGGGGCTGTCACAGAGATTCGAGTAATTTTCAGTACTGGGCGAAATTGAGCAACACAATGTTCAGTCGTAACTCGAATAAGAAGGCAAGGCATAAGGCAGTTTACAGGAAGATGCTTGAGAGTAATATAAGAAGACTTAGTCAGATATATGAGAACCAAGAGGTTTAACACAACGCCAACTTACCATTGATGACAAACCAGAGCCTTATTGCTCGTCGAAGAGTATCCCTGCTAACGATTTCTAGCTGAATGAAAATGTAGCGCAGAATGATAAGAGTAATCGAGAAAATTTTCTCACACCCGATAGGAGCACTGTCTCTATGCCTGAATGGCCAGAAAATAAGCACGATCGAACCATGGAGTTATGAAGGAAAGTAAAGATTTAGTTTAAGAAGGAAGAATGAGGAAAGAAAAATTTAGTTGAATAGGAAATGAAACCTGCTCATCCAACAATCAGATTACAGCTCCCTCCTTCATCTTTTAAATCTTATACATTCATCATTATTCCTTATTGAGGTAGCCATTTTTGCATCATCTGCAAACGTTGGAAACCTTACATTTAAAGTCCCTGGTCAGGAAATAGTTTTATGACATATGTAATTGAGGAACATGCCCGACATTGACCCTAACAGAAAATCGTTACGAACCACAAACATGTCTCCTCGATTTTGCATTAATTAATAATCTTTCACATTTCTACATTGATTAACATCTTATGTGATGTATTATTTTATTCATTATTTAATCTTTATTTATTATTATTATTATTGATGAGACATAGGTAATCAAAATATTTTGTATCTCTAAAATGAATTTCGGGAGGTTGAACACGCCCTGACCCCCTGTCCTACATGCCTTATATATATACGTATTATAGTTATATATATCAGTATATATATAATATATATCTAATAATATATATATATATATATATATATTATAATTTATATATATATATTTATATATATATATTATATATATGAGAGCAGAGAGAGAGAGAGAGAGAGATGACGAGAGAGAAAATATTTTATAAAATAGTTTTTTTCCAATTAAATTCGTCTCGTCAATGTCATCAGCATCGTGCAATCTCATCTGCAAAATTCTTGCTCTAATTCGTCGATCGTCATTGCGCATCGGCAAAAATTTCATATCGTCCTCATCACTAATTATATATATATATACTGATATAATAATATATAATATATATTATAATAATAATATAGTATATATATATATTATATATATATAAATTATATAATATATATATTATATATATATATATATTATTATATTATACATAAATATATATATCTCATATATATTATATTACGCTGGAAACCATGTTCTTTAAATGTAATAAGTTTATTTAATAATTGTATTATCAGGATTGCAAATTATTATTTGTAAAGCTTTTGTAAGATATGATGAAACTAAATAATGATGTCAATGGAAATTCAGAAATAGTAATTTTGTAGCTTCACCGGGCGCATCTGAGTTTTAATGATAGAAAATAGCACATTATTAGCTATTCCAATTAATTAAATGAATAATCACCTGTAATAATGTGGCTTCCATCTACAATCTTAACGCCAACCATTCGTCGGTTTTTGAAAGTAGTTATGAGAATATTATTTTTTTTGGTCTACATTTATAATATACCATTTTCAGAAAACCTACTTTTACTGGATTTAAAGAGTTTGTATTTCCCAGATACTTGTAACCCCCCCCCCCCAACTTTTGATGACGTAACCTCTTCGTAGAACGAACAATAGATCAATAGATCAATAGATCAATCCACACACCATACCCTCCCCGTCATCTGTGATCTATTGATTAAGCGAATAGTCATATTGGAACTCATTTTGTATAAATTTAGTGTAAAATATGTATGTTGTAGCGACACGTTACATACAAATTTTTAAGTTTTTTTTTTTTTTTTAGTGTAATTTTTTTAGTAAAGAAATTAACCATCCACTATTATTCAAAGAGATCAATAGATTAAACGTTAAGCAGCCACCCTCCCCTGTCATCTGTGACTCTATGATTAAGCGCTAAAGTTCATATTTGAACCATTTGTATTATAAAGTCGCAGATGACATAAGAATAACTTCTTTGTTGTAAGGAGGAAAATAAAAAAAAACTGTTTTAACCATTTACAAAACATTTTGACATCTATACTTACACGTTATGTAAAACATCCTTTCTTGAAATAATAAGACTTATAATTATGCTAGTACTATATATATAATATTACTAGTATATATATATATATATTAATATATATATATATATTATATATTATATAATAATATTATTATATATTATATACTACAGAAACATACAATTTAGTTTATCATAGGATAAATCAGAAACTGTGCATCCTAAATATACTCCTCCAAAGATGCAATCCCTTCTGTTATGATGTATTTAAATGTCTCTTGCTGCAAATGCACAGTCTTCAGTATTACCAATTCCTTGATATCCACTTTTCTCATTCAGTGAGACGTAAATTTGTGCTACATTACTAGTATTTAAAAAATGTATATATTTGTCTATTATAGAGTAAGCCACAGTACATCATCTGTAAAATAGTGTAAGTAGTAAAAGCCCATGAGACTATATGTAGTTCAAATTGTCAAGTTGGGTTACCTCTGCAAGATGGACTTAATTCTCTCTCATTTTACCAAAAAGCTGTAATATTAGAAAGGGTACTGACTGTGACGTCTCTATAGGGTGGTGTATATTGTGTTCATTCTGGAGAGCGCTACACTAGTTAACATCACATCAATTGCTTTCACATTCTACACAACGAGAGAAAACGAGCGTATTCTATTAATATACCTTCGCCTTTCCGCCTCTGAATAGGATGTCACCACATTAAGTCAACATCAAAGATTATATATTTAGCTTTTATCATGCACATCTAACAGCATCTACGTCAATGTTGAATTTTTCTACAGACTGAGTAAAGGCCGATTGGTCCCTTATTATTGGATGGAACTAGCGTTAGTAAGTGACCTCATTCACGTTAGATTGAAATAGTAATAGAACACCGTCTTATGGATGAGTAGCTTTTTCGGGAGGATCTCAGCTTACAAACTGGTTTTAAATGGAGAGAAGTCGTTATTAACAACTCAAAGAGAAATTTAAAATGTTCCAGAAGCTCTTTTTTGTGTAAGACAGCAAATATCTAAATGGGATTATTATCTTAGGACCAAGAAGAAAAGTAAACAATCGCACCATTCTATATATACTGCCAGTCTGAGAACAAGAAAATACGTTACTGAAGCATCTCGGTCAGACTAACATATTTATTACCAGTCCTCCTGTTAATATCTAATTTCTTTATCTTAGATTATTACAACGAAGGATATATATATATATAATATAAATAAAAATATGATAATTGTTATTCTATATACTATATATACAAATATTCCTCATACACACACACACAAAAATATATATATTTATATATATATATATATATATATATATATATATATATATATATATATATATATATATCATATAGGAAAATGACTCTACATTTAAAGAGCATACAGAGTTTTTGAAACTGGAATGTAAAAAGGTTCGTCCAAATTACGAAAAAGTGCAGTCTTCAATGACAGCTACTTTCGTTGATAGACGACATAAAATTGTTGTTGGTCATGTTCCAATAATTGATGTCATAGAGACCTGGCCATGATTAAAAGATGAAAATGAGGTAAGTCACGTGATGTTAATATTTCTATTAATATTGGGAGGAAATAAAACTTTTATTCAAGCTTTTTTTTTCTTTAAGCTTAATAATTTTAGTTTAAATGAAACAAATTCTAAATTTAATACCTATTACAATTCTTATTTTATGATACTTTTGCATAAAGACATATTTAAAGTAAATTAAGTTTTATAAAAATGATTGCTACTAAAACAATTTTATAGTATTATTTGCAAATTTCTGAACTTAATTTTTTTTTTTAACAGTTGTTCCAGGAATTTACACGTATTTCTAACATTAAAAATATTGAAGATACTCTTGAACAATCTATGGTTAAGTTAGCGAAACCATTGAGAGTATTACAACTGAGAACTGCTGCTGTTAAATCTGGGGCTGTAAAGAATGTAATCGAAAATTTTGAAGTAATTCGTGATGCTGAAGAGAAAGATGGTAAACTATGTACAAGTTTTAATCTTAATTTAGACATGCAAACCAATTTTCAGCATCCTACTTTTTGTATATATATATATATATATATATATATATATATATAATATATATGATATAATATATATATATTATATATATAATATATATATATATAATATTATATATATATTATATATATATATATATATATATATAGGCACTTATCCTTTAAAAGTGGAAGTTACATAAAACTGGCATAATATCGACAATTGCGGAACTCTGCTCATGCAGCCCTGCAGTGTCACGGGTTAGCTAAAGCTCCAATAAGAAAAAAGATCGCCGGAAAGTTCTTCCCACAAGTTCTTTCTTTGTCTTATCATGTGATTTTGAATTATTCTAGTGTTTATTATTATTATTTCTATATATTTTTAAGGAGCTCTAGCCGACGGAGGGACAGAGGGGGGACGAAGTTTCCCCCGTCGTCCAGTCCCCGCTGAGCCAGAGAGACCCTGACTCTTTCAAATCTTTGCTATGTAATCTTGGGTATTCAGTTTAAAAAAAAAACTGTCTTTGGCAACCTTGTCGCACATATGCCTTGAAATAATCGAAAAAAATCGATTCATTGTTCGTTCGATATATATCGGTTAACTACCTTTTTAAAGGACAAGTTCTAATATATATATATATTATATATATATAGATATATATATATAATATATATACATAATATATAATTATATAATATATAATAATAAAATAATATATATATATATTCGGTAGGATTGGGTGTGGCTAAAGGAGGGCGTATGAAATGAATGAGGAAGAAGTAAAGGTGATAAATGATAAGTGAGTGAAGAGGGGACGCTATAGTGAAGATTTTGTATGAGAGATTGGTAAGCAATTGAAATAGTTTCTGAGTTTAAATAATTATAGATACATGCTGAAGAAAATAGGCTGAATCTGTGTTTTTATATATGCATAAGGAGAATGTCCCTGTTAGTATAAGTTATTTCAGCTTTTAGTAGAAAAGTACTTTTGGATTAGATTGTAGCCGGTTGAGCAATCTGAAAGATTTAGAGATCAAATTTCGGTTTAAGGTGTGAGTAAAGAGGTTATTATGGTCGCAGGATCCCACCGGAGTGAGATATATATTTAAGTTTAGTCGGTAAGTGGATAGGAGCCAATATTATAGTTAGTTAATTCACAGGAACCAAGGAAAATAGTGTCAAGTTGATCGTTTTTCTTTGATTATCTGTATATTTATATTTTTGTTGTGTTCAGGTTTTTGAAGATTTTAAACGTGGTCTAAACGAAGCTATTGGTTTATCCTAATTTTCATTAGATGAGTCTGAGATAGATTAAATATTAAACAAGTTTGCAAGTCTATATTAAAGATATAGAACTTTTAGAGATTTAGTATGTAATTTAAGATTTAGGTTTCGACAAGGTGCTGAAATTGGTCATTAGAGAATCGGAAAGAGTATGAGTAAAGGCTCATAAGAAACTCTAAAAAGAGAAGGAGTGACGCGCTATTTCGGAGTGAAATGATGGATTAGATTTGGTTTAAATTAATCCTAGAGAACCGATAAATTTAAGACTCTCAAAGTTAGAAAGTGCTCTATAATAGTGTAGCGTAGTTTTTACAATGAAAAAAATACATATAGTAGTAATAGAGTAATAATAGTATAATATTATATGAGTAATACCTGTGGTGTAAGAAGTATATGAGTAATGAGTGATGATAATGAGTATTATTTAAGATATGAGTTATTAGGTCATATTTATATATATATATAAGTGAGTATGATAAAGGATGGATGATAGTCTCGGTATATAGTATAATAGTACGAATTCATACAGCTAGGTGATGAGTGTGTTGTTAAATCGACGGCTTGAGAGGCTAAGATAAGAGTGTAGATAATATAGTGATTTGTAGATTATATTGTAAGTATAGAAATAAGTATTATATAAAATATGAGTTAGTATCTGTAACTATGGATAAATAGTATAATGCGATGATTTTAGGTTATCAAGCATATAAGAAGTAATGCTGAATTTATTAAGTATATATAGTTGTGAATAGATAGTAGTAGATTTATGTTAGTGAGGGTACCAGGTGATAATAGTTAGTGATAGGTAGGTTACTATATACCAGGGGATATATATTGTGAATAACCGATATAGATACCATATAGTAGTTGGGTTTATTTATAGCCTAATTATGCTATTTAAAGCTCATACTTACGGTATTATATATACGAGGAAAATTTTTTTTCCTATCTTAATTATATGCGGTAGTCATCGTTATCCTATAGAGTTGTTGAAGGGTATGGCTTATTAGGTTCATGTATATTATTTTACTTAATATTTACTATATTTATTTACGTGTAGTCATCTTATAGCAGGTTGTGCTACAACCAACCTATATGAGGGGGCTGCGGGGTAGTTATAATATAAATATATAATACATATCTAATTAACTATTATGTCTTGTATTATAATATCCTTAGTCGAGGGTGTGTTACTTAAAATGAGGTCTACTAGTCTTGGAAACATGATAAGAGCGACAGTCTCGGAAACAAAAGTTAGGAATAACAAGATAGAGAACCATGCTAGAAGAGTTCTCCTCGAGAAGTAAGATTAGCAGCCTTCTCACAACTCCTCGCAAACTTACATGCCCTAATAAGAGTTGAACCACAGTTGTAGTTCGAAATACTTATAAGAGGTTGACACCAACTCCAAGTAAGATGTCTTTTGATTGAGGAGTGGACACCTCGTGTAATTAGAAACACCTTTTATAAATTGGTGAATAAGTCGAATGTATGATCCATCCCTAATTCATATTACTATTTATTGTTTGTTTTTTTTTTTGAACGGTAAAATAATAGCCTCTTTTCCAAAAGGTAAAAAAGTATATTCTCCAGATATAATTGCCCTTAAAGAAATAGTTTCCTATTTTGCCGAAATTTCTCTCAAATGTTTAAGCACCTAATAAGTCCAGTATAGATTATTTAATTAAAGGAGGTTGGACACCCTCCAAAAATAGTAAATAATGGGTATAATTGGATAACGAATTCTTATCTTTGTGGGAAAATGGTACTGGTATATAGGTTAAGAAGTAATTAAGCTCAAAGTTGTTAGTTACAATGACTCACGAGCTATATAAGCTGAAGTGAACGCAGCAGTCACTCGTTATGAAACTTATACATCTGTTGTGACCATATATTATGGCGCTTTATGATATCAAGGCGGTACTTTAATGTATTTTTTGTTCTGGTTACAAATAGAAATCTGTAACACAAGTTTTTTAATTGAACATACAAGTCTTGGCCTTCAACTATATTATTTATATATAATTGTTAGAGGGCAATTTAAGGATCAATAATAGTTTAATGCTAGTGGGTAAAGATTGGAGGCTTACGATCTTCCAAAAGAGGTAACGGAAATTTATGAAAAGTTTAGATTGCCAAGGATAAATAAAACGATTCTTTCTCTCACACAATACTTGAAGATCAGCCTTATCAGAAACGCCTATCTTTGAAAGTAGAAAAAGAGCCAGAATTTAACGAGTTACAGTTCCTACTAAGGAAATCTGAGGTACCCAGATACATTCTGTGCAGTAACTCCAAGCAACTAAGTCTATATTTCCTTCCTCCTCTGAGAGTAACAATTTGTCCGGAAAGTCCAAAGTAAAGGAGTATTTATGCTTTTGCGTATCATTATCTTAGCATCTAATCATTGCTGAAATCAGAGTTGCAGGTTTAAGAATAAGGGAACTACTTCTGTGTTAGAATCAGCAATTTTCTCCTTCGAGGTTGAGTTTATTATAGAGTCTCTCGGATAAAGTGGTCGCACCCATACACTTCTTACGAGTCTCTCTCAAAGAATACCACCTATTCGTGCACGAGGATCGTTTATCGGTGCGAAGTCTTCCTCCATTCCATCAAGTGTTGAGCATGCCGCCTGCACTGATGTGGAGAGAGCACACAGTAGCTTATTGATTGAATGCAATTATACAGGAGAGGTCTTTAGAAGCATAATGTCCCTGAGTATCCACAGCACTCTCTAAGCGGCTAGGATCGCTGTGAGTTTTGGAATACGAACTATTTCAGAATCTATGATCATCTGGATATGTGTTCTGTCTCCATAGACGTCTCTATGATACGTGCTCACTCAGTCGCTTTATGTTGTCTTTGTAGCCAGTATCATGAGCAAATAGAACAGATAGGGTTACTTGTGTTTTTGATAATGAAAGCATATTTTTTTTCTTGGTTCCTTTAAAAGTAATTTCCTTTGAAAGGATTACCATTGTTTGAAATTATATTTTTCTTGAGTAGATATTTAAGATAGATTATTAAGAGCTTCATTTGATAGTTTGAGATTCACATGTATGTCGTACAGGCACAGTTCAGTTGCTAATAATGAATAAGAAGTAGTCAAGATTTATTAATTCTTCTCTGAATCTTACTTGCACTAACTAATATTGTGTTTTAAGTACACGTTTGTTTATTTACTCTCAGAGTTGTATTTGATTAAGGTATAAAATTACTTAGCCTTCCGATTGTTATCGTTTGGCTCAGTATGCCGTCTAGAGTGACAGGATTTTAATGTGATATAAGACACAGCTATGGTTAAGATGATCAGGCACTGGACCAATAGATACAACTTTCCGTTCCTTTGTCTCTCACACACAACCTCGATTAATAATTATCGGTGATGCGTTTGAGCAGGATTTATAAGCGCTCTTGACAGAGTACACAGCGACATATCCCTTTTAAATACTGTCTTATCGAGCGATAGCGTAAAACTAGGCTTGGTGTAGTTGTCTTATAACACTATCATGAATATTACAAGTTACTTGACAAAAAATGTTAAAATACGAAAAGAAAATAATATTACTAATAAGTATAATAATTACTATTAGTATATAAGTTACCGATTTATTAATCCCAACTAGTATTAGATAACAATTTTTTTTTTTTTATTATTATTTTAAACAAGTTCTCATTTTAAGAGACATGGTTTTTTACACTCTCCGCTAAGGACCCGCTAATTTGCGCAAACTTAAATCTGGGACACAATCTAATAAAATCTCAGAATAAACCGTATTTAGTGTATTGAAAGCTATCCCATATAAAAAAATACTTATGAGATAAAATAATATGCTTAGTTTATTACTATTGTGTTGATATAGTATAGACTAGATTCAATACAGTTGAGTTTTTTTTTGTGATTGTGAGACAGTAATTATACTCTCTAAACGTGTGTTCTTTTTACTTAGTATCCACCCTTATAGGCGTTCGCCATAATGTGACTAATAATGTCGTCTCTGAACAACACTTGTATTGTCTTTTTTTATAAGCGTAGAAATATTTTTTCGTGAGAACATAGATCAATTATATTTAGGATGGATAGAGCTCTTAATAGAGTGATGTATCGGTTTGATGCAATACAGAGATACTCAGAGATATCTCATTGTATTATTATTTAGCCCTCTGACAGTGTCTCTCCGTTATAGCGGAAGATCGTCTCCACTCTACATAAGTTAAATTAATCAATAGTGCGTGACCTATAGAGACCTTAGTGGAATTGAGCTTGGGTTGAGTGTGAAAGTTTAAGCTTGTGAGTGTCAGGGCTGGACAAGAGAACCGCTAGTATCTCGCGTGAGATTCCGGGTGGCATCTCAGAGTGCTTTTAGATGCTAGGAGAACACCTCCGTGTAAGAGATGGACGGGTTCCATAGAGTCACATCTCTCTTGCAATAATATATAAAACAGACGTAGAAATGCATATTGAGTAATTTTTATGCAAAACCACTATGCTGAGGAGAGTGAAGAAGAAGTAGTTTCAGTTAAGGACAGGTCATAGGGTAAAGTTATATAATGAAGAGGAAACGACAGTAGCAAAATCATTGAAAGAATGAGCCAGATAGCCACAACTAGACATTGATAAGTAGTGTCAGCCCGGTGTAGCATTATAGGTCACGTAGCATCAAGTGAGAGCATATCAATCTCATAATAAAGTATATGAAATCGACTGTACTTGTGTATATTCAGAGAATTAACTCTTGCTTTCTGTTCTAATGTAATTAGTGTATACATAAATGATTGTAGTGTGCTATACGACACACTGGGCTAGAAGATGATACTTGTGTATTGATTCATTTAAGTTTGGTGTGCACGGCATAACGATTATATATACTATTTCTCTCAATATATACTCAATTATAACCTTTATTATATATGCGTTATATTACTAAAATTTTTTAAATGTAGATATTCCTTTACTTGCCTTAAATAATGGTCCACAAAGCATAGTCCTCAATATTTCTTGCATAATTGTTATTCTCATAATTTATGAGCAATCTATATTGAGCTCTTTGTTCAGAGTGTAGATTAACATTTTATTTTTATTTTTTATTGTTATTTTTAACAGTTAATTCATACTTATATATTATCTCTATATTTCTTATTTCTCTATTTTATATATTTGAGATTCCAATAAAATTTTAATCTTCTTATAAGAATCCAACTATATTACAAACTATATATATTTTTTTATCTTCGCGAGTACGAATATTATTATTTATATTAGTGTGCTAATTTAAGTATATACATATTATCTACAAAATCACTCTGATAATATTGTGTATTTTTCTCTCACTCTCTCTCTGACTATTTACTTCTAACTTTTATTTTTTATTAGTAATGTTTTGGTAGTATTTAGATGTTCTTTATACATAATTGGTGTAAGATCTTACAAATTTTATTTTCAAGAAAGATATATATTCATATAAATTAAATATTTTGTCTATTTTAAAGAATCTTTTGTGTTTATATATTTATTTTAAGTTATGTAGCTTATTAATTATTTTTTTTTCTTACTGCTCTTTACATATTTTACTCCTAATAAATAACATTACTATTTCCACATAGAGGCATTTAAGTACCATTAATTTTTTCTTTTTGTATTATACAATATTATATTATATTATCTTTTTTTTATTGTGTAAATCCTTCTTGTTTTTTTTTTTGGTATTGTACTTTATTTAGACTCTCAATAATGTACTTTAAAGAAAACTTACTTTATTTCTCGTTAAATATCTTGCTCTCAGCGGACACCATACTTACAAAAATGCGTGTATCTTATCTTAGATTGCCTCTCTTTAATTTACAGCTTATCATATTTCACCTGTGACTCTCTCTAAAGACTTTACTGATAATGCAATGTCAATTCTCACCAAGATCCTCATACCTATCACAAGTGCTATCCCTACACTGTATGCTCGAGTATGTTCACTCATCTGATTTCCTATTTCATTCTATCAGATTGATCAGGTATATGATTGCCGAATAAGGTCAAAGCATTAGAATATCATTTATGGTTCAATATTTTTTTACTACATTTTTTCATATCTTCTCACATACCCAAAGTCAGCTTAATCACGTTCAGTAAATCAAGCCATCCACCTTACCCTCCTGTCCAATCATGATCGATGATCTATATCTATTGATCTATTGATCTATTGATCTATTTAGTCAATTATTCTGTTCATATATTATTTGACTAAATATTCGGTCATGATATATTACTATATAGCCTCCTTAAAGATGCAGGAATAAACCTTATCCGACCCCCAAGCCGTACAAGCGTCTCTACTTATCTATTATTCATAAAGAGTTGATGCGTAGCTCTTTGATTGTATTAATCTATTTGACACTAATGCTCAGTTATTTTCTTTGTAACACTAAAATTGTTCAAGCTTATACATTATTAGCATTGACACTTCTCTCCTTGATAAGCTGACAGATCTGTAGTCAAAGACCCACAATATTTCTACATGTTACGCCACCCTACACTCTAGCACCTCAGTCTGTGGAGTCTATTTTTGCAACTCTGATTGATATCTAATTTCTCTCATATTGGATTTCAAGGGATACAATTTGATATAATTTACATAATTCACTGGGTCATGTTTACTTCCGCTAAAAACTAATCTTCGCTCATAAGATACTGATATTATCAAAAACCGCCTAACTCTCCTCTCACGCCCTATCTACTCCTCTGTTCATCTCATATGGTAGTCTACAAATTTCACTCTATTAATTTGTACTTCTCTCAGTTGGGTTCACCAAGATAACACTTTCTCTCAGATCACTATGGATAAAAACATAAATTTCAATGTTCTCATCCTATTTCTCTCATACATTGCACGAAACATGCTTAGTGCAATATAGTTGCTCTGATATACGTGAAACCTAACTCAACAACACATTGAAAGAGTGGGGCTTACTTCCGCATATAATCATAGTGAAGATAAACGAGGAAAAATATACATATATTGCGCACTACTCATAAACTCACACTAGTGCGTTGACATGACCCTCGAGGTCTGTGTTTGATAAACTCAAGTGAAGTAAGACGAAAGATTGTGTATGTATCATGTTATACTCAAAAACCCAATTGACACTTAGCATCGAACAGTATAGTTCCTAAAATTATAAGGTGAGAGCTTATACTATGTTCAGTAACTCAAACGATGAATGTTCTACTTATTATAACACCCGTTCGTGTCAAATACGGTCTCTAACATAACTATTAGGTAATATTATATATATATATTAATCATTTTATAATAAATATTATATAGGTATAATATATTTAATACAAATATTTTTACCATAACTTATGTGTTATTATAATATATCTAAACTCAGTATATAGCTCAACGAATAAAGTATATAGCTAACGTAACAAAGTTTATAACATTATATTAAATAGGCCTACTATATATTAGACTATTTACCAGAATCTATAAGTGAAATTTAAATTTAACAATGACCAGACCTAGACACATCTTAAGTCATAAAGAATAATAACTTATAGCTAAACATTTAACATAAAGGCTCACATAAATCTTAATTACAGACCAGTTAAAAATAGTTATAACTACAAGACATACAAAAACATTGATCTACATCATAACTTTCAATAGAAATTAATGTGTTAAATGAAACGTATAATGACAATTGATATATATATTACATATATTAATAACATATAAGTTAATATACCAAAAATTTTTATCATAACCTGACCTAACTATCATAATACCTATAGGATGATAGTGACAAAACTCAATAAGTAAATATTTCAAAACAGATAAGTCAGTTAAACGTATGAACATTATAATATACATAAAAGTGAAAATGCAGATAATACTATAACAACTCTACAGTAATAACAATAAAACTAAAGATTATATATATATACATTAAAAACTGGTATTCTCTAATTAAATAAAGTCGAACATTTATATACTATGAGGATAATATAAGTTATAAATAACTCTATCGAATATAGTTGTCATAATATAACATTATATAAATACTAATAAATAATAGTTATATATTATATCCTAATAATTTCCTAAAATATTATTTTATAATCATAACAAAGTTTTAATCAACAGACATAATCATAAAAAAATAAGTTCTGTGTATAAAACAAACAAACTTATAATAATTAGTAATTAATAGTAATTACTATATAGCAATTTCTAAATAAATCTGTAAATGTGTGTGTGAGATAGATCCATTCATTCCCCTTCCCCACCCCCATCACCACACACACACATAAAACACATGTATCTATTGAATTCATGTCATATTTCTAGTGTCGCTTTAGTTAAAAAAAAAAACATTAATCAACATAAAATATAGTTATTTTTTTGCGTTTTATAATTATAATATACTAAAAATATATTATATATTATATTATTATCTTCTTATACAGATATCATAAAGTTTTTATACTCAATTATAATAAAGCATATAATATACTAATATTAACATAACTACTAATATAATATTATAAGATATAATTTGAATGTACTGTTAAAAACAGATTAGAATCTCATAACACTATACCTAATACGTACAGACTAATACTACTAACATTATACTCAATATGAGTTTCGCGATTTACAAAAAATTTGCTTATCTCCAAATGTTCATAATTCCTATTTATCCATGTTATAGTAAGCCCATTTATAAACAGTAGGTACACATTTGAGTTACCCTAGCCATTAGACAATGTAACACTTACACGAATCGAAGGACGTATTAATATATTACCTTCATATAATTACACATATACTATTTTTCTAATATATACTCTAAGATTGGCTACTTTCTTAAGTGATATACCAATATATTTATTATCATAATATTATTTAGTAAATTTATAATAATTTATATATTACAATATAATATTTAAAACTACTATATCTGTATATTTTACGTCTAGTACTATTTAACGAGTATCTTAATTTATCGTAGATAATATAAACTAATATAAGCATATACTAAATAATATAATAATGTATTAATATGTTATTATATATATATTATATAACTAATATAACTAATGATATAAACATATAATATATACAAGATTATGTTTTACTAACATTAATAAAGCTATAACATTAGCTGTACCCAATTAGCGCTTAAACATAATAGCTAAGTGTAATCTCATGATGCTGATATCTTTGCACAGGAAATATATATATACTTTATATATATAATAATTAATATACTAACATAACTTAACGCTATATATAACCTCATTAAATATAAATAAGTTAACATTATAAACTAAAGTTCCACACTTATATAACACCTAAGTAATAAATAGTATAAACTAGCATTGCCATATGCATATATACGTATAACCTATATTATAATTTACCTATACTTTTCCTCAAATAGTCATATTATTGTAATCATATATAATAATAATACGATATTATAATATACAATTATATACCAGTGATATAATTTATACTCATATATAATTATATACTATATTAATATCTATATAAATTAATACCATGTGAGGTATATATACTATAATTATTACTCACACAGGAGGGGCAAATTTTAATTAGAAAAGACTATGTAACAAAATATATTTATATTGTAATCAAATACTATAACATTATAAAATAATATAATTAAAGTATTCATATATAATTGAACATTAATAAATATATCACATGTAAGATTGTTAAAGAGTTTTTTAAAACTATAATGATTTATTTATAGCAGTATAAAGCAGTTAAATTACTGTCAGTGTAAATTAGAAACGACAACCTTTTCTACCTACCCCTATATACTCACATACGTCAAGGAACTTTTTAAATCTATTAATTATATATATTTTGATATTATATAATATGTTACATACTCTTCGAGTTTTCACATTGCGTTGCATTGTGACCAATCAACATTCATATGTATAATAGTTTTATTTATTTGTAGCATATTAATTTATATAATGTATGATAATATATAGTACTCTTTCAAATATAGAAGTTTTATTTATTTAATACATTATAATAACTATATATATAATCAATAAAAACATTAATATTTAATATTACTAAAGTATATTAAATAATATATATGTATACACTCGATAAATACCTATATATATACTCTAACCATAGCTTAGAGACGTGAATATTATATAATAACTTTATACTTAACTATATAATTATATAAAACATAACTTTACCTAGTGCATAACTACTTATAATCAATACTCTCAGTAATATAGTATACCTATAATACTATTTACTATACAAATATAACGTTTCTCTCTAATATCCTTACTTGTTTATTTCAATAGTACATTAATATACAGTTATTACCATAGTTTTAGCAATTTGAGATATTTTATAGATGGCATATTAATTGATATTTACTCAAAAATTTAAGACATAACCCTCAAGGTCTATATAGCTAGTAACATTAACTCTCGTGGAAATAATAACGTATAAATATATTAATTGATAAATATAATATCACTCTATTAAATATTATTTTAACATCAACTTTCTATTAATATATTTATAACAATAAAATTACTTATCATTAATATCCTCGTAATTACTTAAAAATACGGTACATATATTGATCTTAGTTGCATTGAATACAGGGTCTATGTGATTATTTTATACTCAAAATAAATAATAATATTAATAAAAGTTGATCACTCGTCTATCGTAATAGTATTAAACTCATTATTGAACTATGAATATAAACTTATACAGTTATTTACCTTTTTCGAAAGTTAAAACTTAATAATATTACTCAACATACAATTCGAAGACGAAGAACTCATACGTTTTACTGAACACATATTGCTGATCATCGGCATTTAACACAGTAATATCTTACAAACTAATCATTTCTCTAACAACAAAGCTCCAGTGTATTATTTATCTAACTAATATTTTAACCCCTTCCCTATTCTGGTAGGGTGTAATTCCTCCCTCTACTCAGGATTCACCACTTCTTTTACATATAATTGACGGCGCATTCCCCTTAGGATCTATCTCGGGGTGATATATATGATGTATTGTGTTGTATTTAGATACTCTTGGTTAAAATGATAAAAAGGTGAAATTACTATTTCTTAAGTTAGTTCCATTTCTGTATACTTCTTTTTTCTAGCGACAATAATTTAAAATTTTCTTATTTTATTGCAATGGTCTTTGAAACTGGTAAGGTTTTGTAATGTATTTATTACTGTGTTATAACTGTAACTCGAATGATATTGTAGTTTAAATAAGTGACCTTAGGTTAAGATATTTGTTGAGTAATGTTATAGGTTTGCTCGAGTAATTTTGATTAATTGATCTGAGTTTATATTGCATAGTTATCATAATAAATGATGTTATTACAAAGGAATGAATAGATATACTATATCTTTCTTGTAATGTTATTGTTTAGGTAAATATAATACTTGTTTCATCTAACCTTAATATTATATATCGTGATTATCTTGCTTTCTATTATATATCGTGACTGAGAGTTTAATTGAGGAATTTTTGTGATTAAAATATTACTAAGTTGATCACGAAGATGGAGGGTTAAAAATTTCGGTAGTTTAGCATTATATTCGTTTCCGTATGCTTCTTAGACGGTTTATTGAAATAATTTTTGGTATAAATTATTTAGGTTATGTATGTAAAATTAACATTGATATGTTTTAATGATAATATGTCATATTGAAAAATAGTGACATAGGTTTACGTTTTGTACTGATAGAAGTTAATAATTAGGTACTTATCTTATTGCTTATAAATGCGGAAGTTTAGTTTAATTTTAGTAGTTTATTACGCTATACGATTAATGTGGGGCTAAGTTAGGTTTATGCGTTGTACTTATAATTCTTAGTTTCTGATATGTTAGTAGCTTTATTAATGTAATAAAAATTTGTAACTTCTAAAATTACGTGACAGATTTAGAGTATACAAAAATACTATATTTTTGATTATGTTTAGTCAATGATTACTACGTAATTAGAACATGATAATTCTCATAAATTAGTATCAATATATAGATTAAAAGTTCCTTGGTGGGAGGTATAGGTGGGTAGATAGAGTATATTGTTGATGTGAGTATTGATTTTATAATATTTACTGATAATTTATAACTGCTTTTTCCAATTTTTAATAAAAATTACTAAATTTACTGTATATAATTATTCAAATAACTTATTTTTATGTTATGTTTGGATTAAAAACTTTAGTTATGTTTTACTCAAGTTATTCGTTATAGTCTGTGAGTATATATAATTATATAGACATTAGATTAGTATTGATTATAATATTATTTATGTTTAAATATTCACTGCTGTAATAAATAAATATATAATCGTTATTAATATCTTTACTCTGATTATTCTACATTTAAATATAACTAAGCGCTTTTACGTAGCAATTGACTATAGTTACTTACTGGTGTATAAGTGTATATATTAAACTTTTTATATAGTTAATGTTATACATATATTATTTATAGTTGGTCGTTTAAGTTTAGTGTTAATAGTATTGATATTAGTGATTGTACATATCTTAATTTTCTTTAGTCATACTGATAGCTTATGTTTTAACTTTTTAAATTATATATATGTTTATGAAAAATCAATTGTATTAATATTAGTATCGTCATGTTTAAGTTATTTTAATTAATAGTAAACTATTCAATTATTATTTAGTCTATTTTTATTTCACCTCGAAATATGAATATAACTCAGTATAATGTCTCGACGAATAATCTATAGTGTTAATGTAATATAAAATTATAACCCTACTCAAATGTATTAATTGTCATATTATGATTATTGCTCTTGAGATATATAAGTTTGAATTGGGTTACTCGTTTATTTACGCTCATTAATTGCTAGGTACTTTAGTGTTGTTTAAGTTTGGAACTTTTGTTTAAATGTTTAAGTTAGATTTAGATCGTATACGTAATGGTGTTTAGATTATCGTTATATAATGTAACTAATATACTATATTCTTAGTTTCGGCCATGTTACGATATTAAGATAATTGATCTTATTAATTTATGTTCAAATAATTTAGTTATCACTGTATTTTAGCATATATATTACTGACTAGTAAGTTATACAAATAAACTCTATATTTTTGATGTTATGTTTAGTCGATAATTATATTGATTATCTAGAAATATTTAGACATTAATCATAGTAGATCTAATAAATATATAATATAAAGGCTGTTTTTAGCTTTCAAAAAATGACTAAAAATTGTCTCTTTATTTGATATTTATTACTTAGATATATTTTACGATATTTATACTGTACTTTAAATAATTCTGTAAAACTATTTAACATTAATATTTTACTGTGATAATTTTTTCAAAGAACTTATTTTATATGTTAGTGATTCATGTAGATTAATAATTTGTTATGTTTAACAGTTAATGTTTTAGATAAAATTAAACTTTGTTATTGAGTTTTCAAATATTCTAGGGTTTTTAACTTACCTCTGACGTATGTTTCGCTTTATATGAATTAAGTTGTTAATGACAGTCTTGTTAATTATTTGGTGATCTGGTATTTTGATGTGTTTAATAATATATATATATAGTATGTGTTAAAGTATAGTTATTGTTCATATAGTTTAAGTACTTTACTGATGAGGTGTGATTAAAAACTTTATAACTTTTGTTATTGTCATTTATACTACAGTTAGGTAATTCATGATGGTTAGGTCAGGTTATGATTAAAATTTTTGGTTAAAAATTATATTATACTATTTTAATAGTTAATATTATAACTATATAATAATTAATTCATGTTGGAGATATGTTTGTTAAAGTATGAATATAATGGGATTATCGGATCAATATGTTTTATGTAATGTCTTGTTGTTTACTTTTACTGTTGCATAGTTTGACCATTGTTTATTGTTTAGCTCAGTTTATATTTACTGCTTAAAGATATTAGTAATGTACAGGTATATTCATGTCATTGATTAATATATTTATATTCATCTTATGATATCTGTATAGATATGTATCTATGTTATATGAGCTTTTAAAATAATGTAATATACTGTATATATATACTAGTATAGATAATATATATACATTAATCATTTACGTCTTATTAGCTTACTGTGATGATTAAATTACATA
>JABUQX010066332.1:0-15000 GCA_015478945.1 Trachelipus rathkii
TATATATATATTATATATATTATATATAGTATAGTATATAGTATATATATAATAATCTATCTTATAAATACATGAATATCATATTATAATATATATATAACCATATATAAATATAGCTACCGGCGTGAGCTAAAACTCTAAAACTCTAACTATCCGCTATCGCGCATGGCCGCAATCCGCGGATAGTGATTTTTAAAACTATCCGCATCTGCATCCGCATCCGCATCCGCGGAATGTGAAAAATCCACTACCCGCTAGGCATGCTCGTAATATGCTACATTAAAAGTTACGTGACTATAGACCTTATCATAGTCATATATAATATATATAATATATATATTATATATATTATATATAATATATATATATAGTATATATACTATATTATATAGATAAATATATAATATATAATCTATAATTATATGTCTTAGATCGAGAAGACACCTCCCAAACCTTAGATTAGTTCTATAGTTTGGGTTTGGCGAGGAACTGAATTGAGATTAGGTATTCTGCTGATTGAGCGGATGATAATTATATATAGTATAGGTAAAGGTATATATGATAGGTACTATATATATATTGTATATCTACTATATATTATGTACAAATAGTTATTAAAGTATATAGGTATATATATATTATATATCGGGAGAGACTCCTTTACTTAGTGCTTTTCGTGCTTAGCACCGATTAACCTTTATGGAAACGATCGATCCTTTACAAATATTCAATGATGTTACGTGCATAAAATTCTCTTATATTTTTGCGAAAATTGATCAAATGGATGAAATATTACATTATTCAACTGGCCGGAGCATTTTGTAAAATTCTGGAAAGAAAATAGGCTGAAAATGAGAGTTGAAATTTAGCTATTTATTTCAATTTATTAAAAAGGAAACTCTTCGTGCTCAAATCGAATAGCGGATATTTGGTTGTGTGCGTGTGAATTTAGCCTGATAAAATTGTTTATATTGTTTTGCTAGAGACAACTAATATGATTTGAGCCAATTTTATATCGAACAAGAACTACCAATCTCGGTTCTAGTTATGGAAATAGAGGAGAGAACTTACTTTATGTTATTTTAAAGTTTTATTTTAATACCAAACACACACACACACACAGGTATATATATAGGTTATATTAATGATTATAATATAGTGAGAAGAGAAACCATATATAATATTATATATATAGTATATATATCGATATATTATCTAACAATAATATATATATATATTATATATATGATATATATAACACAGATAATATATAGTATATATATTAAGCTATATATATATATATATATACTTATATATATTATTATATTATATATAGGGTATTGGTATATCCTATTATTTATATAACATATATATTATTTATATCCATTATATATATAGTATATATTATTATATATATATATATAGATATAATATTAGTATATAGGTATATTATTATATATAATATATATATATATATATATATATATATACATTGCGTATAGCCTGGAAGAATACACTTGGGTAGGCAGAAGTTTTATATCTATAATTTATATCTATAATCATTGTAGTCATATATACTATATAGTACAATATATATATATTATATGATATATATATTATATATATATATATATATATATAATTATATATATATATAATATTATATATATAGTATATATAGTACTCATATAATATATAATATATTATATATAATATATATATATATATAATAGTATATATTTGTATATATATATATATATATATATATATATAGTAATACTTATATAGTTTAAGTATATATGGTATATTTTATATATATATATATATAGCTAACGAACACATCGAAAAACATTTTAAAAATTATAATACGTACCTATTATTTGTATGAAAAGCTTGTTTACATTTATTTACCAAATACTTTATTTTAATCACATTCCAATTGAGTAATTCTTAGGCCTACTCATTTCTTTTTTAAAATGAACGATGTGGTTGTATAGATATAGTTTTTTAAGCGTTTTTTCTTTAAATATAAAATCTACACATACTCCAATTAATAGAATTATTAATTCTTTTATTATATAATGCTAAATACCACTTAAAAAAAGTTATATAGGGATTTAATATTTCAATATCAGAAAAATCAGACACATCCGATACAAAAATTTCAAACAAACTGCCACAGGCCACACATTTCGGTACATATTTACAGGAAGAGAACGAAAGGTTTTATATATTTTTTATCGATTATATAGGTAGGACAGACTAGCCCGCGCCTCCTTTATAAGTTGATGTAAAAAAATGACGTCATTTCGTCGCACCGGTGCCAAGAATTTTAAACTTCTAAGATGCAGAGTAGAAGAGCGAGAATTGGTCTAATCTGGAATTCAATTATTATTATAACCTTATTATTATTATGTGGTTGTTTTTCTTTTTAATTTATGATGCAAAATAGCATTCTTTTTTTAACTTTTTTTCTATATTGTTTTTTTAAATAAGTTTAGTATAAATTTTCCAATTTAACTTTCAATTATTTCAACACGGTTCTACAAAACATAATTGGAGTTAGGAAGGCTAACTACCCGGCCTAGGCTCCTATACTACTACAGCCCCCTTTTGAAATATATATATAAGTATATGATATATATATATATATATATATATATTATCTTAAGGGTACTATATATATAATAATATATATATATATATATATATATATATATATATATTATATATATATATATATATATATATTAATTTGAAAATATATTAAATATTATAAAATTATTATATAATTATATAAAAAAATTATAATTATATTAATATATATATATATATATATTATATATATATATATTATAATAATATATATATATATTATTTATATAATATAGTATACATATATGGATATATATATATATATATAATATAGTATATATATATACTAAGATATAGATATATACACTTAAGGGGGAGAGAGAGAGAGAGAGGAGAGAGGAGGAGGGAGCTCGATGTAAAGAAGTTACTGGGTCGCGCCTGCTGAGATTATGATTATATATATATAATATATATAGTATACCGGAATATATTTAGATATACTTATACCCTGTAGTAGGTATAGTATATATATATATCAATAATATATATATCAGTATCACCCTAGTCAGTTATTATGTGAATTTAGGTAGTATATATATATAATATATCTATAATATAAGTATAATAATATACACTATTAATATAGTTATATATATATATTACTAGTACGCTACTTATATTAAATATACTACTATATAAATATATATATATATTATAGTAGACAATAATAATATGTATTATATATCTATATGATATATATACTACTATTCCTTCTTCTTTTCACGATTGAATTATGCTTGGACGCATATTCATTATTCATATTTAAACACAGGCTCGATACTTCTAGGTAGATGAGATTTTTAATCTAATAATTGTATATATAGGGTCCATGCAGAAAATGCCGTCGCTCAGAATTATTACACATACAGAGGGTTGAAACACTCTGTTACTTAAATATTTACTCGCTCTGAAGCCTAAAAGTCATCTTTACCTATTGCTCAAATGTAGAAATAGTTAACCACGAGTAACTTGATGCGGTAACATCCAGTTCGCTCGATGCTTATAAAGAGTGTTACCGAACCACCAGTTTTCTCATGGGGGTCACAATACATCTACTGGATCCTTTAAATTACCTTCTACAAGCTAAGTCCATCAGACGTCAGTCTGGCAATCTGATATGAACAGAAAGAATCGAAGGCAAAAGCTGTTTCAGGATGGGAAAACTTTATTTTCAAAAACAACGACAAAGGTAGGGTACTTTTTTCAATTGTCAAAACTTGTTCTGAGTCAAAAACACTTGAAATTATTCAGAAAATTAAACAATATGGATGTATAGAATGGCTGTTAAGATAGTACTCATATTAGATTTTTTTTTGGCACGACCAGGATTTACAAGCGACACTGTGTGCTAGGACCCATGGCTCATCGAAACCTGGAAGTGCGCTTTAGACCGGTGAAAACTAATTCATAAGGTTCAGGTCTGAAGATAGAAGCGGGGTAAGGCAAAAAAAAAAAAAAAAGAAAAAACACTTAAAAATTGCCTTTAAAGACGGCTTCGTCCATCTTAAAATGGATTGCTTGACAAAGCAAACTCAATGTATTTTGGCTATTAATATTAGATATGTGGACAGCAGATCAAACAATATTCTCCAAAACGTTAGCAGTAAAGATCACAAATCAGCAAACACTTTGCGAATATAATCCAAGACTTGTTATTTAGCGTTTTCAAAGAATCCGCACATCATACGGAGAAGCAAGTAATTAGCTTAGTTACAGATAACGCATCAAACATGATCAGTACGATTGAAAAATTTAATAAGAATAATGAGGATGAGGAAAAGGAAGTTGGTAAATGTGATGACTGATACTTATTTGAATGTCAAACACGAAAAGTTGTTTTAATCCAGATGAACCTCTGCCCATAAAAAACTATGAAAAGACTATGACCGTCACGATGAAGTTAAAATTGCATACAATAGGTGTGGAGTTCATGACTTTACAGTTACGCCAGTGTTTGGTGGTCCTCCAACAATAGTACCAGATCTCATAGCAGGAAATCTAATCCAGCAAGGCGAGCACAAATAGCAAAAAGCACAGCAATATACTTCCTCAAAATTAAGTATGGGATGTTCTACATAGCGTCAAGCCTGGAAGACGCGGCGAGATCTACGCGGGTCGAGAGACCAAGATTGGGGAAGCTACCATTTGTCCTTCAGTGCTAGCAAGAAACGCGGCATACTGTCTCAACTCAGGATCGCACTATACTTAGCTATGATTTGGGCTGCTGGTAGCTGCCTGACCTTTTCTGCTCAATATAGTTCAGTGGGGAACCACACATCCGAGAAGCCCCTCAACAGGAATTATTAAAACACCCTTTAATACGTTTACAACACAAATACTCAATCAGAAAAGAACTTGACTGCAGAGAAAATTTTTGCTAGAGAAGTGGATTTTAGCAAATACACAACACAAAATTGCGATGAAAAGAAAGGAAGAAGAGTTAACTGACAAATCTAAAGCTAATATTTTGTAGGCCATGCTTTGTTGAAATACCACAGGTCAGAATTCGGTTTCTCAGAACTGAGGATCTGATATTAAAAAAAGCTAGCAATGCTCTTTGTGAAACTAGGACTTAAAATAAATTAATAACACTGTCGAACAGAAATTCTGGGTCGAGTCATGATTGTTGTATGCAGGGCAGTTTCAGGAATTGGTATCTTGTCAGAATTGAAGATAAAAATGTCAATGCCAATGGAACCAATTGGAATCATGCAGAAAAGAGCGATTAACAAAAAACAATCTACTAGTAAAAGACTTATACTAAAAATTCTCTAAAAAATACAAAGTAAGACATTCCATAAGGCATTGAAAAACAATAATGAAAATGCAACGGAAATCAAAGTTAATAGTTAAATAGGCAATCCTTGATATCGCAAAATTTTGCAAGATGCGGCTTACATAATTACAGCTTTGCTTCCAAGTCAAGTGAATTTGGAGAGCTTATTTTCGTGCTTTAAAAATAATAAAATGGATCTAAGGACATCGTTAAGGAGGATTTTATTGAAGAGTCCCGTTGATTCTGATCATTATTCGTAATATTGGGGTGATAGATTTATATTACAAATGCTTCAGCTTCCGCAGTTTAAAGAGAATACCTTTTTTAAGGAACAATTTGGAGAAGTGAATTAGTATTATATATAAGTATATATATATAATACATTATAACCCTATATAGCGTAGTTATATAAGTATATATAGTATATATAGTATAGTATACCCATATATATATAACTATATCTATATATATATACGTAATAGTACCTTAATATATACATGTATATATATTATATAATATATATCTATAATATATAATATAATCTATATCAGTATACCTATATATATATAGTATATATCTATATATATATATATATTCTACATAAAACCTTATACTATACTACTATATATAGATAGTGTTATATATATATATATATATATATATATACTATATATATATATATATACTAATATAGCCTATATAGAAATATGATGATATATATATTATCATCAAGATATATACTATAGTATATATCATGGATAGCAGGATCAAGAGGAACAAATGTCAACCTATATTAAATATTAATATAAATATATATTATATACTCAAAGATATATATACTAAGTATTGCTTAACTCGATTGTGACATTAATGATAACTATAGTATTATATACTATATATATATATATATATATATACATATATATATATAGTATGTAGCTTACTCTATATTATATATTAGAATCAACCAAATCATGTTTTGAATCTAATTATATATACATATGTTTCGGTAGCTCATAGTTCAAAGAGGAGAAGGTATTTGTTTAATTATAATCAATATTTATGTAAATATACATTATTTGCCGTTTAATAAAAAAATTAAAAAACATATCTTTAGGCTAAAATTGATTATTAAGTAAATGTTGCAGGCATTATAGTAACAAGATATCACTTACTATTTTCTCTAGGAAGACGAGTATAAAGTTTGACTCTATTCCCCGCCGTTTCTTTTTTTTCGGGTGTATTTCTTAAAAACCTTATTTTCTTTAAAATATTTTTTAAGTTAATAAAGAGGTCATAACAAACATTCAATTTCATCATATCATTAAAAATTTGGTAACAGATTCAATTATAATTGTTCATACAGAAGGAGAGGAATATACACTAGGAGCAGAAGCCAGAGAGAGAGAGATGAAGAGAGAGAGATGAAAGATGAGGAGAGAGAGAGAGAGCAGACGAGAGAGTATGACCGTAGAGATGAGAGGAGACGGAGTTAGAGGATTCAGCCATCCAAAATTTACGCTCTGAAAAATTCTTTTTTTTCTCCTAGTTATGGATTTGCCCGTTGTTTCTCGATGCCCAAGCTTGAATTCTTTTTTTCTCTAATTAGATTTCGTTGTTTCTGATTGATCTCAAGTAAAATAAAAAAAGTTAATCAAAATTTACTTTCAATAATTTTCATGCTTAAAATTATTTTTTCCTGAATTTCAATGAAATTAAAATAAACTGCTAAACAGCAAAGCTAATTTTTCATGGCAGCATAAATCTCTCGACATATTTTTAAAATGTATGTATCCTCCAAGATATATTTCTATACCTTATGGTCAAGTGTTGCTGAATTGGTAGAAGATCGGACGGCAGTCGTTGAAATCCACCGTTCATTCTGGTTTTTATTTGTATCCAAGTTTAAGCCTTAATCAATATATGTGGATGCGTATGAAATATTATTGTCAACGTTGTTGATGTTTCTAGAGTGAAAATTGTATGAAAGCATAGCTCATTGGATATGGTCGGATTCTTATTTATCATACTGTTAATTCTCATGAGTATTGCCAGGTTTCTATGCAACAAGATCTCGTATGCAAAATGATCAAGATGTCGTTCTTAGGGTTAACAAAGATCGCCGGAGGTAGAATTAAAGTGCTCAAAAGCGATTTCCAACCTTCCTAAACCAATTACTTCTGCCTCGCCTCTCCCTAAACATTCAAAGGAAAGAGTGAGGCCTGTTGTCAATATTGGGTAGCAAAACCCCTAAGGAAGTTTAAAACCTTCGAACAAAAAATAAAATTAAAAATAAAATAAAACCCTTCAGAACCTCAAAATGATCTTCGTGTGAACAAAAGAAAAAACATAAATATTAGTTCCGTCCCTGCGAACAAATTATGAACAAAATCCGCCTGTCCATTTGATTTTGATCCTGTGCTAATATATATATATATATATATATTAATTATATAAATATATATATATATATAATATATATAATATATATATATATATATATATATATATTTATATATATTATATATATTAACATGTTATATATATATATTCCCTATATATATACAAAAGAAAACTGGTCAAAATTTACTCAAATTGAACAGTTTATAGGTTCTCAGTTGTCCTGAAGAGATAATTGAGTACATTTCGATCAGCGAAAACTTTAAATTTTCAAAATGAGAAAGAAGTATGAAACTGTTCCCCATATATATATATATATATATATAATATATATAATATATATATTAATATAATTATAATATAATATTTATTATAAATTATATAATATATACCCCTATATATATATATTAGTTTATATATTATTATAAGAAATTTTTAAATATCAAAATCCATTTAAATACTTTCATGATGTTACCAAAGGGAATTAATTATTCGCAAATGAATTTAGTTTGACCTGATATTATTCCTTAAAAACCTTGTTGAATTGCTAATGATAATTTTTTAAATTTAATTTTAATCTTAAACGAAACATGAATTTTAAATATAAATAACTGAAATTGGAAGGAACTATACTTCCTATCACGTGGAAAATATTGCTAAGCGGTCGAATGATTTAATTTCATCAAACTACTTCATATACTATACTTTACATTGCATATGATATACTTTACATCAAAAAGCAATGCTATGAAATTGTTTTGTGCCAAGTCGCAATGTTTAAATAGTTACCCATAGTCATTTATTTTATTTATTTATTAATATTTTTCACAGTTAAATATTTATTCACACTCTCTACTCCTATTATAATAATATATAATATATATACCCTCTATTTATTTATATATATAATAATATATATATATATAAATATTACTATAAACATATATTATATATAATATCATAAATATATATTATATATTTATATAGTATATATATATATATATACCCTTTATATATATATATTGTATGTATGTATATATATATATATATTATATATATTATATATATTATATATATATATATATATATATATATAATATATATATATATAATATATATTATATATATATATATAATATATATATATATATATAGTATATATGACTCTCTCTCTACCTATATATAATATATATTATATTATTAAAATATAATATATATAGTATATATATATTATATAAATTATAGTAACTATATATATATATATATATATTATATATATATATATATCATATATAATTTTATATATATATATATTATATATTTATATTTTCTATAAATTCTATGTTGCTATATATATATATAAAATATAAATATAATATATTAAAGAAAGAGTAAGAGAAATATAAGGATTTCGAGGAATATTTCATACCTCACATTTGATTTTTATGTTAAATGGCTTGTCTAATAATGTCTTCCTTACATCTGAACAAATAAAGAAAACCTGTTCTAAGAAGTCGTTTAAGAGACTAATAAATTTCGTTGCAGGAGCGAAACAGACGTGATAATTTTAGTATGTTTTGCAAACAAAAGATTGTCATATTTATTTTCTTTTAATTTTCTCTTTCTTTTTTCTTCATTTTTTGGACTAAAAAAAAACAAATTTAAATGTTTGTTAACAAAAGCTTACCAGTAAAATAAGTCATCAAAATAAATATTTACATTGCATTTTAATTTCAACTTCAGTTTTGGAAGGTACTGTGTGCATATTTAGGTGTGTATGTATATTTGTGTGTGTTTGTAAGATTTCGGGTTTGTCCTCTTCAAATAAAAGAAAATATCATCCTTATTTTCAAGATCGGAATTGCATTTTTTTTTAAATTAAAAAGTTGGAGACGAGATACAGCAGCAATTATATATATATATATATATATATAATATATATAATATAATAATATATAATATATATAAATATATATTATAAATATTATATATTATATATGTAATATATATATAATATATATATATACCTATTATAATATATATAATATATATATATAATATATATATATATATATATTATATATAACAAAGGTGGACATTAACGCGTTAAAGCGTTAATCCGTCTCAATTTTTTCGTTAACTTTTAAGGCTTTCGTTAATTTCGAAAAGGGACTATTAACGAGTTACATTTGTGAATTAACGTTAAAGAGTTAAAATTTTCCCCTACATCCGTTAACCGTTACCATAATTTACGAGTTTATAAATATTTTGTTATCAGATTTTAAATTGTATTAGATTCGATTTCTAACAGATATACTTTTTGTTCCAAAATTTCCTAAACCGCTCCTATCAATGGCTCAAAATGTGTTATTCTTACACGGTTATCTATTCCCGTTTAGTATGAATTTTAACATGTATTTTTTTATGCTATATTCTCATTTCCTATTGGTTCGCTGAAAAGAATATATATATATATATACCCTCACTCCTCACTCTCTCACTCTCTACCCTCACTATATATATATACTCACTCTATATATACTATATACCTAAAACATCACCTATATTATAATATATATATATATATATATAATATTATATATTATATATATACCATATAAGTATATACATATATATATATCCAAATATGATATCATATTAATATTTAATATATTTATATTATAAATAGAACCCCCTATATATATTATATATATATATATATATACTACTCTCTATTATTCTATATATTTATAAATATATTACATAATATATATAACCTCTATAATATATATATATATATATATATAATATATATATATATATATATATATATATATATAATATATATTATATTACCTCTCTCATATATTATAGATACTTCACTCCCACGCGACTCCTTCTCTTCTCTTCCCATTACGTCTCATTGCTATCAAAAACTTTCATCTCTCTTTGTTCTTTATTTATGAAAACAAGCGATCCGTTTGTCTTTACTCCTCAAATACTTAAAATAAAATAACTTATAGTTCGATTTAGAACTAATGAAAATGTATTACCCTTATTGGAGATATTTGGATGAGATTACTAAAAAGTTTAAGCTTCATTCGTCCTCTTATGTTCATTTAGTAATCCTTTATTGTGTTGTTAAAAACTCTTCACCATACATAATTTCGAGTGAAGGGGCACTCACTCCACTGCTCCACCTCTCTCTCTTGCTCGCACATCTTTATAATTTGGAAGAATTTCTTTGATCCATCGCAACCGTACTAGGTGCTGATATAAAGGGGAAGTTTCTCTCTCTCTCTCTCACTCGCCTCTCTCTAAAGGAAAGTTCAGGAGACGAATTAAACAAACAATGTCACGGACTTTCATTCAGAATATGTAAAGATATACTATTAACAGACATCCTTTAAAGAATTTAACTGCAGAAATAAAGCGCCCTCAACATCTAGCCAAAAACTTGCTTGATAGCCATGAATCTCATTAAACATCAAGTGTTGATGATGATAAGAAATAGTGCCTCCTCGCCACCGCTCGCTCCTCTCGCCCCGCCCACTCAGCAAATATCAAAATGCAGAAAAAAAGGATGTTGATTTCCTGAACAGATGATCCTCTAATTGGTGGAGAGAGAGAAAGAACATCAAGCTTCAAGAGTTGATGATAATGGCTAAAAGATATTGTCATTGCCCACCATAGATAGTATACCAAAGGAACAACATTTCAGCGGTGCTGGGTTAATTTATGACGACGAAAAGGAAAGATGAACATGAGAAAATGCGAAATGTCATAATTCTGAAAAATCTAACTTGCGGCTTCAAAATCTCAATTACAAAGGAGTGAATAAAGAAGCAGTAATTTTAGTCGGAACTTTCTTTTTCCAGTTTCCACAGGCGCGAGGATGGGGAAGCGGATGTGTTGTGCATTTGCATTGGGTCCTCGTTCTGCCCCTTATAATTCTTGTAACGCGCGCGCTCACACTTGAACATTAAAAACGAACGGGAAATTAGAAATTTTCAAGCTACCTCACCACTCCTAAAAATAATAATAATAATTATAATAATAATAATATATAATAATAATAATATAATAATAATAATAATAATACATAATTAATAATAATAATTAATAATAATACTCCTCATAAAAAGTAATTAAAATAATAATATTTAATCTCTCTCTCTAATAATAATAATAATAATAATTAATCACAATAATAATAATAAAAATAATAGAATTATAGTAATAATAATAATAATAATAATAATATAATAATAATAAAATAATAATAGATAGTAATAATACATAATAATAATAATAAATAATAATAATATAATAATATAATAATAATAATAATAATAATAATAACCCTAATAATATAATAAATAATAATAATAAGTAAATAATATGTTCATTATATGGTAGGAAGATGATATTGACAATGTAAGTAAATACTAATTAATATTTGTTAGCATCCTCTCTCGCTTCGCTCCTCTCTCTCTCAGCTCTCCAGGTTATGATATGTTTAGCTTATACTTCCTCGGCACCACTTTGTACCTAGCAGTATATATTCGGTGGTCTGGTACTAATTAGGTAAGGTTATGATAAAGTTTGTTAAATATTACCTATGTTAAGGTCAAAATACAATGATATGTTACAGATTACGTTTTGAAAAATGGTGACACAGTTAACGTTCTGTAATGCAATGTTAGTTACTTTCTGCGTTAAGTATTTAACTTTCCGTCTCACTGCTCTCTCGTCTCTCCGCGTAAGGTATGTTTTAGGTTTGTCGTTGTACATTATTATTTTAGTTCAGTGATTGATATATTAGCTGTTATTGATGTTAACTTTGTTTGCTTGGACTTTTACTTTAATTTGATTCACTGAAAAAAGAACCTATTTCATGTTCATACTAATACAAGATGTTATACAAAATATGCTTCGAATCAATAGATCAATAGATCATGGGAAGGGTGGGGTGGGAGGGGCAGTAGAGGACGGGTGGTTGATTTATGATCTATTGATTTTACAGCTTTTAAAATCCAGTTAAACTATAACACTTTACTTGATAAAAATTTAAAATTTTCCGAACAGGGGGGACTTGTTTCTTGTATGTTATGTTCAGCTAACCGTTGTTACAAACCATGACTAGCCTTGCATCTGAACTTTAATATGAAGCAATTATTCACTGGGATTATGATATTTGAAAAGGTTATGATGAATTTTTTGTTTAAATTTTACTATATTTAATGGTAAAAAACTGTTACGCTTCGCTCTTATATTCGTTGTCAGGTGATAATTAGACAGGTTATGCTAAATTTTTGCCCTCTCCTCTCTCTCTCACTGTAAAATATACAATGCTATTGTTAGAGATATGCTTGAAAAAAGTTGTGAATAGGTTACGTTTTTGTACCCTATGTTAGTTACTTTACTTTGTTAAGTATGGAACCTCCTGTTAATGTTGGTACTTTATCGTACGTCCGATGTGTGGAGGTTTTGTCGATTGTAACATTATATTCTTAGTTCTGGTATGCTATGTTAGCTTTATTAACGTAAAAATATGTTACGTTAGCATATATTCGTTGGCTAGTATATAAAGATCTTATTTTTGTGATATATTTTATCGAAATGCATACATGATACTCGAAATGTGATCAATAGATCAATAGATCAAAGGTCATGGACGGGTGGTAGGGAGGGGTGGGGATGGGGACAGGTGGTTTGATTTACCCTCACTCTCTCCTCTCTCACCTCCCGGTAACTATCTACCACTTTACTTGATATTTTATTCAAAGAACTTATTTTATGTTTATGTTTGGAATAAAACATTTGTCATTTTTACTGTTAATGGTTTGGCATAAACTTTTGTATGTTTGCCACTCACTTTGTGAAGATTAGATATTTAGGTAGGTTATGAAATTTTTTTGTTAAATATTAATAACTAATGTAAAAAACTTTGTTACGTTAGTATATATTCGTTGGGTCTGTATGATAATCAGACAAGAATATGATACATTTTTGTTAATATTACTGTGTCAATGCTAAGATTTTAACGTTTAATATGTTTAGCAGATATGCTTGAAAAAAGAACCTCCTCGCTCACGGCTCTACGCTCTCTCTCACCTGCTATGTTAGTTGCTTTACTGTGTTTAAGGTGGAAACTTTGTACGCCGCTCTCCCTATTCAGTTAAGGTGTGTCAGGTTGCATTGACATATATTCATAGCTGCAGAATTTGATGCCATGTAAACTTTTATAATGTTGAAAACTTGTTACGTTAGCAATACATTTCGTTGTATCAAGTCAGATAAAATTAGACAAAGGTTAATCGATTCACTCTCTTCTCGTCTCACCACACACACTCTCTCACACTCTCACACCACTCCCACATCTCTCACTCGCTCGACGCTCATGCTTGACAAAAGTTGCAAGCTTACTCTCTCGCTGCTCATCGCCTCACACTCTCTCACTCTCCCATTGTTAAGTGTGGGACTTTGTCTAATTTTAACGATTATTCGGTTTAGGTGTGTTAGGTGTTTGCCTCGCTCACTCCTCCTCTCCCTCGCCCCGCGATCCGCCCCACTGTCTCTTCGTTGCTTTATTAATGTGAAACTTGTTACGTTAGCAGAATATTCGTGATAAGTGTATAAAGAACTTTTTTTTAATAGTTATGTTATCCATTTAGGGTATGTAAAACATGTGACTTGAATCAATAAGATCAATAATCATAGATCATGGCGAGGGTGGGAAGAATGGAGCGCCTCGCCGGTGGATGGTTTGCATTTACTTGATGTACCTGAATTAGGGGTATATACAAGATGACAATTTTACTAAAAATCAGACTTATGACTTGTATCAATAGCTCAATAGATCACGAAATGCCCCCGGCTCCGCCGCGCCGTTTGATTGAATGAGTTAGTGATTTACCGCTTAGTAGGGTATTACAACATGACAATTTTAGTGAAAAAAATATGACTTTGAATCAATCCCATAGATCAATAGATCAATCGATTCAATAGATCACGGAAGGGGGTGAGGAGGGCAGTTTGAGTTTACGATTACGGATTTACTGATTTTCTGTTTAGGGTACTAAAAACGTAAATTTGTTAGTTATAAACAAAAAGAATAGGAATATTGTATTTATTATTGTATTTATTTATTTTTTCTTGATGGTTCT
>JABUQX010066332.1:17500-30000 GCA_015478945.1 Trachelipus rathkii
TATCCAAAATGATACTCGAAATATGGCTTGAATCAATAGAATCAATAGATCCTGCGCTAGCGCGGGCGGGTGGGGAGGGGAGTAGAGGAACGGGTGGTCTTGCATTTACATTCTATTGATTTTAACAGCTTTGAAAATCGAGTAACTATTGACACTTTACATATGATATTTTAATTCAAAGAACTTGTTTTTATTTATGCTCAGGCTAAAACTTCTGTTATCTTTCTCTCGCTCTCCGCTCTCGCGCTCAAAACTTTGTTATGTTGGAATTATTTCGTGGGGGTTATGATATTTAGAGAGGTTATGATGAAATTTTTGTTACACCTCCTCTCCTCCTCCTCAATGTAAAAAAACTTTCGTTGCATATATCGTTTTTCAGTATGACAATTAGAACAGGGTTATGCTAATTTTTGTTTAGAATATTACCCATGTTAATGTTAAAACCTTACATTGGTTGTTCACGAGATATGCTTGAAATCCTGGAATAGGTTAAAGTTTTTGTACACTCGTGCTACGTACTTTTACTGTTGTTAAGTATGGAACTTTGTTAATGTTGGTAGTTTTATTCGACGTAAGTATGTTAGGGTTTGGTCATTGCTACATTATATCTTAGTTCTTGGAATGCTATGGTTAGCTTTATTAATGTGAAAACAATGTTTACGTTAGCCTCCTCCCCTGTGTTAGTTATAAAGAACTTACTTTTGTGTTATGTTTATCCGAATTGATACTCGATATGTGACCTGGGTAATAGATCAGTATTATCAAAGTCATGAATATCCATAAGGTTTCGGGGATTTCTTGCGCGTCGCGCTCCTCTCGACCCTTTGACGATTTTACTGATTTACTGCTTTTAAAATCAGTAAACTATTACAACTTACTATGATATTTTATTCAAAGAATTTTATTTTTATGTTGTTTGATTAAAACTTTGTTGATTATGTTATGTTTGGATAATAACTTGTTATGTTTTTGCAATATATTATGTTGGGGCATTATGATTATTTAGGTAAGGGATTGAAAATTTTTTTTGTTGAATATTAATAAGCCTCGCTACCTCCTCTCCGCCCTTACGTTAGTATATACCTTTGGTCTGTATGATAATCAGACAAGGAATGATACATTTGTTAATACTTACTGTGTCAATGAAGAAACGTTAATATGTAGAGATAATGTTGAAAAAAGTATGAATGGTTACCTCTTGTTCATGCTATGCCCTCTCACCGCCTTGCGTTTACTGTTGTTAAGTGTGGACTTTGTTAACGTTAACAGTTTTTCATGTTTAAGGTGTGCTCAGGCTTTGCCATTGTGCATCTATATTCATCCCGCTCGCCATATGCCATGTAAACTTTGATTAATGTAGAAAACTTTTGTTGTACGTTAGCATTATATTCGTTGATCAGGCTATAAAGAATTAGACAAGGTAATGATAATTTTTGTTAAATACCCCTTAATCTAAAATTAACATTGTTATGTTAGAGATTGCTTGACAAAGTGTGCAATAGGTTACGTTTGTAGTATGTGTTAGTTACTTTACTTATTGTTAAGTGTGGGACTCGTTATCCTTCGCCTCCTCCTCGTGTTCTCAGCGCCTCGCTCGCTCTCGTCTCGCTTCCCACCCTGTACATTAATCTCTAGCCGGATGATGTATGTGAGCTTTATTAATGTGAAAACTTGTTTACGTTTAGCATATATTCGTTTATAAGTGTATAAAGACCTAGTTTTTTGTTATGTTTATCAAATGATACTCGAAATGTGATTGAATCAACTTAGATCAGATTAAAATCGATAGATCATGGGAGGGTGGGATGGTATGGAGGGTAGTTGTGGATGGTTTGATTTACTGCATTCTACTCGCACCTCTCGCGCCCAGTATAAAACATGTACAAATTTTACTAAAAAATATGACTTGAATCAATAGAATCAATAGATCACGAAATGGCGGTAGCGGAGCAGCAGTTGATTTACTGATTAATGATTTACGATTTACTGCTTTTTAGGGGTGGTAGTGAAAACATGTCAATTTTAGTAAAAAAAATATGACTTGAATTAATAGATCAAGTAGATCAACTATGATACGAAGGTGGCTGGAGGGCAATTTGATTTACTGATTTAGTAACTTTACCGCTTTAGCCCGGCTCATCTCACCACAAATGCAATTGTAAAAAAAATTTTATGACTGAATTCAATAGATTAATAGATTAAATAGATTAATAATCAATAGATCACGGAAAGGGTGAGAAGGGCTGTTTGATTTACTGATTTACTGATTTACTGATTTACTGTTTTAGTGTATCCAAAAAACGTAAATTTGCAAGTTATAAACATAAAAAATATAGGATTTTTATTTATTTATTATTTATTTATTTTGTCTGATGGTTCTGAACCATGCATTTTCGATAATCTAAAGACCCGATAACCTTAGTAATAAGGAACCAAAATTGCTTTATTACAAATGTTTTTTAGTTCAGCACCGCACCGCTCCAGCACCAGTGCCGCGTACTGACTCTGATCCTTGACTCAGGACTCTTTCTCCCTCTGTCTTCTCTGACTCCGAATTAAGACTCCTTCTCCACTCTTTTCGGCTTTGACCATTTTTAGGGGGAGACCACACTCTGGGGGAGTTCCCGACACCCCTCACGATCTTGAAATCATCATATTTGAGATCTACGGATTCGATAACATACATAAGGACACCAATATTGTTGTTTACGAATGTTTATTAACTCGGCACCGCACCGGAGCCAGCACTGGTGCTGGATGCCAACTCCTTGATTCTGATCACCAACTCTTCTCTAGAAATTCAACGTCTGAATACTCTCAAAAATTTAAGCTTCAACGAACAGTCGAATTTTTTTAGGGGGTGGCGGGCCCCCCTTCGGAGCCGCGCTCTCTCTTCATGATGAAGTTACGTCACCATCTTACCCCCCTCCAATTTTAACCCATTATGATAACTAACCCCTTTAGATATATATCGGAACCAGACGCTGAGCTTGAGCCGGAGCCAAAAAAGCGATTCCCCTTCGAATATATATATATTATATATATATTATTACCCCTATATATATATATATCATATATCCTTCCGCCTCCTTACCTACTCACTCCTTACTATAAAATATACATTTTACTTTACATATTTATTTATATATATATATCTCCCCTCACGATGGGAATACATTATATAATATGAGAGAGGAAGAGAGAGAAGAGAGAGAGGAGAGGAGAGATCGGAGCTGGAGCGGTGCGGTGTCGGAATCGGAACCGGTGTCGGAATCGGAGGCTGAGCTGGAACGGCCCACGGAGTAGGGGGCTGAGCTGGAGGCGGCTCAAAATCGAACCTCCTAATAATAATAATAATAATAATAATAATAATAATAATAATAATAATAATATATCAATAAATAATAATAATAATATAATAATTAATTATAATAAAATAATAATAATCATAATAATAATAATAATAATTATTAAGATTTTCCAATTGATGCTTAACATATACCATCTGCTTCAATGAATACTCGATTCTTTACCACTGAGCTATCCCCCAACCCAAAAACGTTGGGCGTTCAAGGAATAGTTTTAAAGCCAATCGAGCTCCCTTCAACGGACGATATACCCTGGTGCCCATCCTGTCCTATCCCTCGTTCCTAATAATTTGTAGGGGTTAAATATTGCATAATCGCAATTTTATTATTTAGATCTTAAACAAAGAACATATAGGGGAAGGTTAAGAATTACTCCTTTCCCCCCGCCCGATTGTAACCACGCCGTGTTCGCGAGTTCGAGGACAACTATATATATTATTTATAAATATATATATAATATATGATATATGCATCTATATATATATATTATTATATAATATATCCTCTCTCTCTCTCTCTTATAAATTATATATTATATATTATATATATAATATATATACTTTATATATATATATATATATATATATATATATATATATATTAATATGATTGTATATAGAATCTTAAACAAAAAGACATAATAGTTGGAGGTAAGAATTTACTGCCTTCTTCGGATGAACCACCGCTTTAGCGACTGAGACAATTTGACTCGATGCTTTCCACTTGAAACTATCCCCCAACCCAAAAGTTGAGTTTCAAGAACAGTTTTTAAAGCAAATCGAGCTCCCTTCAAGGCGACATCACCAGGGTCCACCTGTCCTATCGCCTCGTTCATTAATAATTTGTAGTGTTGTTATAAATATTGCCCAGTGCACACGCGGTGTTCAATCTCGGAGAAAGGCCAATAATTCTTTACCTTCCCACTATATGGTTCTTTGTTTAAGAATCGAAATATAAAAGCGAATTATGCAAATATTTAACACCTCACAATATTAAGAACGAGGATAGGAGCAGGCTGGGCACCAGGTATGTCTCCTGAAGGAGCCTCCACCCTCCCTTTAAACTGTTCTTGACCAACTTTTGGGTTGGGGGATAGCTCAGTGGTAAAGCATCGATGTAATGTGCCTCAGTCGCAACAGCGGTGGTTCACACCTCCGCACGCCCCGCAGTACATTCTTTACCTTTCCACTATATGTTCTTTGTTAAATATATATACAATATTATATATATATTCCCCCCCCCCTCACCCCCCCTCCCTCCCCCCTCCATCACCCCCCTACCTCCCCCCTCCCTCCTATCACCTCCTCCTCTCCCCTACCTCCTCATATATGATATGATATATATAATTATATAATATATATATATAATATATATATATATACTACTATATACCCTCCTCACCTCTCACCTCCTCCTCCATAAAGCAAAAGGCAAGCATCATGTTGTAACTCAAAGTGTTGGAATTGAGTTAGGAACTAATGCTACTGTTTGGTTAAACCAATAGTCTTGTTATATTAATAAAATGTGAAAACCAATAAGTGGTTTCAATACTATCTGAACTATTGCCAAAAGATATATTGCTCCCAGGAAAAGAGCAAAACGAAACGGTATCATTAAAAATTTGTCTCTTCAACCAGGTTATGACATTGTTACCAAAGAGAAAAGAATAAATCAAATAGCAGGACAAAACCGACCGCTCGCCACCATTTTAATTTTTATAACATGTCAGTTTTACTTACTTTTCCAATCATCTTAATGATGTTTGTCGTAGGCACCCCCTGACAGTTCGTTACTGTGCTTTCTGACGACTACTATATATATTATATTATATATTATATATATATCCCTACTCACCCTCGCATTATATATTATATAAGTACTATATATATAATCCCACTTATATATATAGAGAAATATTACGAGTGCGCTCGTGTAAAGTTGGCCTTTAGTCTGGTAGGTTATAATATATAAATAAAATATATATATATAAAAGTATATAATTATATATAAAAATCAATTTATGGTTTCTCTATATTTAGAATTTAATAATATATAAAAATATATATATAATATATATATATATATATTATAATATAATTATTATATATATATATATATTATATATATTATATATTATATATATATTTATATATATATTATATATATATTATATATATATATATTATATATATATATAAAATAATATATATATATTATATATATAATATATATATATTATATATAACAATTAGTAAATAAATTTATATATTTATGTGTAAGTGTATGCATAAAATTACAACTTTTTTTTTTAATATCGATTGCATGCATTCGAACAATCCTCTGCAATTAAAAGACTTGACAATCTCCGTTAGAGAAAATTATAAAATCAATCCTCCACTCTCTCTTCTCCCAAAAATATCATATCTTGATAAGGTTATGCCTGCAAACGGGACTATTACCTAGTTGCTTTATCTATCTATATAATATGTGTCGCATAATTTATAGGTTTTTTTTTTTTTTTTTTTTTTTTTTTTTAAATATCGGTTGCATGCATTTGAACACATTCGGTAAGGCAAAAGCCTAAAAATAATGTGTTATTTCGCACCCGGGTGTCAAATTAGAAAAAGTACGAAACACGTCTTGCGCTGCTATCTAGGATTTGTCCTCTCTCGTCTCTCTCTCGTCTCTCTCTCTCTCTCTCTCTCTCTCTCTCTCTCTCTCTTCTCTCCTTCATCTCTCTCTCTATCTCTCTCTCTCTCTTCTCTCTTTTCTCTTCTCTCTCTCTCTTCTCTCTCTCTCTCTCTCTCTCTCTCTCTCTCTCTCTCCTCTCTCTCTCTCTCTAAATAATATATTATATATATATATATTATATAAAATATATATATATCATAGATTATATATATATATATATATATTATACCTCTCACTCTTCTCCTATATATATATATATATATATACTCCATATATATAATATATCACACGGGGTAATTATTTTTCGCGTATATTTTCACTGTTATTTCCGGACAAAAAAATAACACAAGCTCTCCCCGGAAAAATGCCGAAATTAAACTTGACTTTAGTGTCTCTATATACAAGTAAAGAAGACATTACATGGACAAATTCTGCAACTCTTGAACAATCATTTGAATAACTATAATTTTATTATGAGAAAAAATTCCAAAGTTGCTATGAAAAATAGAAGCCAAACTCGGCAACATTATAAAAAGTACTATTAGGAATTTTGAATTCTTTATTTTCTTATCGTTAACTCTCGCTCTCTCACTCCTCTTCAAGAATTATAAAATTGCCCTTATTTTAAGGGCGCCCGCACAGCTACGCGCCTCCTTTTCATCCCGTTCGCCCGCTCCCCACTCCACTTGCACACATAAATGATCATACGCAACAAATTTGCAGTTGGAAAAAGATTCCTTTGTTATTTTCTTAATTGATTACAAACTAATTTTTTATGTACAAATTGTAAAAAAAAAAATACAGATCACTTACTTTGACAAAAAATTCATATTTCTATCAACATCCCCACATGCCTGGATTTTTATATGGAGGCGGCCTGCAACCCAGCGAAGCCCTTACAGGACGAGCCGGCCACTGTTATATAGTATATATATTATATATATATTATATATATATTATAATATATATATATAGATATATATTATAAAATATATAATATTATATATATATATATATATATATATATATATATATAAATGTAAACAGAAAGTTGTTTAAAGTATACTAAAATATCACTCGTATTTTATTTTTATGAGCATTTCCAATTAAAACCATTTTACATAAACCTTCTCAGAACAACACAAAGAATGAATCAATCTTCAGTTCGATACGAAGTAGTGGACAATGGAACGATATCAGAAAACGAGAAAAAAAACAAAAAGAAGGAAAAATTTTTTAGGATCTTAAATGAGTATGAGCATTCTGGCGGGCGTATAATAAGTCAGCATCCTTTTATTTATAGAAGATTTTATGAAATTTATTGTTGTTTTGTCGAAATCAAAGAAGCTAGTGGATGTATTAAAGTTACGAGTTATCTTAATCAAATCTAGCTTTGCTAGAACCTTGACGGATCTTCAAGAGTTTGATTTTGAAATGAATATAAATACAGCATCTTTCCAGTTAATATTATGAGTTTGATTTATATATATTGAAATAGTGCGTTACTATGGTTACATTTAAAATCCTGAAACACTAATTTTTTCTTGTTTTTATTTTTTTTATATATTTCTGTCAATTCGTACCAAACTGAAGATTGATTCATTCCTTGTGTTGCTATGAAGAGGTTAGCATGCAGTGACCGACGAAACATTAGCGGTTTAAAACAACTGCATTTTGCTTCGAAAAAAAAAAACTGCTAAAAAAAGCTAACCACGAATGCGAATCTGAATTCGTTTTCTTTATTTTTACAGAAAATGCAATCTACAGTAGGTGCTAGTCATGTATTTATAAGCATTTTTAAAAGGTATTATCTAAATATAATAAATAATCTACTTAAATATAATTTATTTTGACAAAATTATATTGTGAGCACTATATATATCACTTCGCCCCCTAAAAGTGGAGCGTATTTTTACACAAAATTAATTTTTATGCACTCAACTCACTGAAAATTTTATTTAAAACGCACCCTTTGCACTGGAGGTGGAGTTACCGTCTCAGAAGGAGAATCAACAACCGATTGAGGAACTATCTGTGAAAGCGAATTACCAGCCGGTTGAAAAACCCTTTGCGAATGTGAATTACCAGCCGGTTGAACAACCATCTGTGAAGGCGAATTACTAGCTGGTTGAGGAACCATCTGCGAAGGCGACGAGAGTACGGCTGGCTTCAAACGACTAATCGGAACAATATCCGTTCGTCCATCAGGAAGTTATATCTTGTACCATCGATCCATCCGTTGAAGAGCCTTGTAATGGCCAGAACAAGGTGCTTTCAAACTCTTCCGAATGCGATGATGATCGACTTGAAGAGAGACATGGGAACATGTTTGATGCTCAGCAAGAATGTATGATGGAGCACTGGATGGATGGAGAGGTGGTAGCTGTCGAATGTCCGGATGTTTCATGTGAGCCATAAATTTTCTCATGAAGTCGTTGTAAGAATCTCTGTTTTAGGTGTTTGAAGAAGTTCTAAAAGACAAAGAGGCATTTTTCCGGTTACCACTTGAAAAAGGGAGAATCCAGAATCATCAGGAAGGCAACGAAGACTTACCATGATGACTGGAATAGAGAGTAACCAGATTTGTTTCCGCGCCATGATAGCACTCTTCAGCGATCAATGAAATCTTTCGATTTGGTCATTTGCTGAAGGGTGGTAAGCACTAGTCCGGGTGTGAAATCCAATCAAATTTGATAGATCGGCGAAAAATTCTCATTCAAACTGTGGTCCTCTATCTGAGATTGCATAGAGAGGAAGTCCAAATCTTGATAACCATTACATGAAGGCATATGCGACAGAATTTGAAGTCGCATTCACTAGAAGAATTTTTCTGTCCACTTAGTGTTCTTGTCGATGAAGGTGAGAAGATATCTGAAGACTGGAGCTGAAGCATCGGTAAAAGAAGATGAAGATAATGGTCCCACGTTGTCGATATGTACTGTTTCAAAACGCTGTGACGGAATTACCATAGGAACAATAGATGATTTAGTGTGACGTTAAATCTTTGAAAGTTGGCAATGTTGACAAGAGATAACCAAAACTCTGATATTACGATCCATGATAGGACAGAACTACCTACTCTTTATAAGACACAGAAAAGCCTTAACTCCAGGATGAGACATTTGATGAAAACTGTTGAAGATCTGTTCACGACAAGGTTTTTGTAAAAATGATCGCGGAAAAGCTGAAGAGGTATAGCATCATACTTGAAGATTAACTTGTAGAAGGTAAGAATGAAGACGAGGCTGAAAAGTGGTACTTTTTTCATCTGTTGATTGAAGACGATTGATAGCAGGCAAATCGAAGGCATCTACTGTTACCGAGGATATCACGGAAAAAGCATCAGCCAAGATGTTATCTGCACCTCTAAGGTAGATAATTGAAGATACATATTCTGTTAAGAGAGAAAGATGAAGTTATTGCCGATCACTTTTTGCTTGATTCCTACTGCATAAAAGTGAAACGAGAGGTTTGTGATCAGTGCATAAGATGACTTTCCTTCCTTCCAACATATGCTTGAAATAAAGAAAAGAATAGTAGGCTGCTAATAGTTCATGGTCTAAAGCTGAGTATTTACGTTGTTGTTCTGATAGCGTTTTGCTGTAGAAATCTATAGGTACTGTCTGTCCATCTACTATCTGCTGAATGGCTGCCCTTATAGAATTCTTCCTACTATCCGTTACAAGTTGAAGATGGGTTACATCCGGTAAAGCAAATGGGAGAGTTGTGGCGTTTTAGAGTTGATTCTTGATTTCAATGAAGGCTTCTTCTTCTTCTTCTTCTTCTTCTTCTTCTTCTTCTTCTTCTTCTTCTTCTTCTTCTTCTTCTTCTTCTTCTTCTTCTTCTTCTTCTTCTTCTTCTTCTTGCTGGTGCTTCTTCTTCTTCTTCTTCTTCTTCTTCTTCTTCTTCTTCTTCTTCTTCTTCTTCTTCTTCTTCTTCTGTTGTCCACGTAAGAGACTTATCTTTTGGGTGCTGTATTTCTCTTTCTGATAAAGGAAAGACGAATTCTGCAAAACAAGGGATGAGACGGCGACAAGATCAAATCATTTCCAAGAAGCTTCTAAGAGCTGCTGAATCTTGAGGAAGAAGGTACTTGGAAATTTCGGACGTCTTTTCTGAAAGAGGAGAATTCCCTCTGAAGAAATACGATATCCCAAATAGTTGATAGATGACTTGAAAAACTCGTATTTTTCTAAAAAGATTATAAAAGAACTTTCTTAAAGAAGCTTGAAAACTGCCCTAAGATGTTCTTCATGCTGGTCTTGAGATAAAAAAAATTACCAAGTCATCTAGATATATGTAGACAAAGTAAGATCTCTGAAAATGGAGTCCATTATTCTTTGAAAAGTAGGTACTGCGTTCTTCAAACCAAATGGAATAGAAACATATTCAAACTGGCCGAAAGGATTTGTATTGACAGTCTTTTCAATGTCCTCCGGTCGTATTGGAATTTTATGTTATGCCCTCTGAAGGTCTATTTTGGTAAAGATTGCTGATCCATGTAGACTGTGAAAAACATTGAACGTGCATTCAAATGTCTGTGATCACCACAAGGCCTACAAGTTCCTGGGGGTTTTCTTTGGCATCAGATGGAGCGGAGAAGCCTAAAAAGAAATGGAAGGTCTGATGATTCCATTCTTCAAGAGAGTGTCAAATTCGGCTTTTGCTGCTTTTAGTTTATCTTCCGGAAGGCGGCGAGATCTTGCGAACACTGTAGGAGAATCACCAGTCTCTATGTAATGAACAGGTCCATTTGGATTAAATTTGATGTTCGTCAGGTCAATGGATGAAGTTAACAAGGGAAACTCTTGAAGCAAAGATGAGAAATTACAGTCTTCAATGTTGGCATTGATTTGTAATGAAGGAACTTCTTCGGAAGAGATTTGAAGGGGTACCAGAAGAGACGTATTTGGGTATTACAGAGTTTTCTTCCCACCATCGACGATTAGGTTGTAATGGTGTAGAAAATCCATACCCAAGATTGGCATTGCAATATCAACTACTGTAAAAGTCCAAATAAATTCCTGACGAAACTTCTTGACCGTTATATATGTCGCTATTTCATCTTGAAACATGATAGGCGAGCTATTGGCAGCAAAACAATTGACATTAGTTGAAAATAGGGACACTTTGGTTAACATTGAAGAAGGTAGAGTTAAAATGGAAGTGCCAATGCCTAAGAAGAACAGAGTATCTGCGCCGAATATCGTGACAATGATAGTAAGTTGCGAACTGATTATAGCGCAGCAATCAACTCGCTCTTCTAGTTTATCGTTGTGCAGGAGAAGAAGCTCTAGAAGAGGGACGAGATGAGGGTTGTACCTGAACATTAGTTTTATCAGACAACTTGCACCATGGCCTGCACTTCCTTGCCTGCTGAGCGAAGTAAATGTGAGCACGGCAGACGTGGGGCCTTTGATTTTGAATGTATGGACGCAATCCCAAAAGTGTTCCTGTAGTCGATGTTTCTGCTGCTGCTGCTGCTGAAGTAGCTGCTTGCATAGTAGTTGCTGTTAACACTGCCATAAAAGGAGCGGATGATTCAAAAACAACTAGATCATTGGCTAGCCTTCCAAGTTGTTCATGGGTAAGTGCTGTCTGCAAACCCATACTTGAAAGAATGTTTACTGGGAGAGTCTTCAAGAACTGCATCTGAATTATATCTTCACCAATTTTCAATTTGGCACCATAGCGAAGCATTTCTCGTAGATTAAGAGAAGGTTTGCCAATGTAGGCTTGTTTGGACATAAACTTGTTGAATAACTCCGTCTCACTTTTCTCGTAGATGGTAATGACTGCTTTCTTCAGCGGAGTGTAAACTTTAACATCGAGTTCTGCAGAGAAAATACGGTCGACGATGTCAGTGGGCAGCTGGGAAAGAGCGTGAAAGCACTTCGCCTTCTCATAGGTGATTTTACCAAGATGAAATTGGTCCTCCATTACTCTAAACCAAGTTGGAACTGAAGCCTCAGAAAATGCTGGAGGTTTTACCTTTATCCCTGCGATAGATTCTTCTATCTGTTTTTCGGGAGGAGGCTGCTGATTTTCGTTGCCTGGAGACATATTCTTGAGAGAGTGTGTTTCTTCTTCTTGAGCGGGTGTTCGGACTGCTGGGTTCACCAATTCTGTAGTAATGGAAGATGCCAATTCTGCAGTGGCAGGAGCGTTGAGAGCCATTTCTTTTTCTTCTTCTTCCACTTCACAGGTTAGTAATTGATGGTAGATATTTGATAACTCCTCTTATTAGGCTTCGTTTATACGATGAGGAGCCTAAGTATCTACAGATACACAGAATTTCACCTTTCTCTGTTGAAGCAGCCTTTTTTACCAACAGAAAGCTATATGGCTATGGTTTGGTTGATACTTCGAGACTAATAAACCACCAACACAAGTAGCATAACCCTTTCATAGGTATCTCTTTAATTGTAAGTTGCTAAGACC